>JAQJVL010003606.1:0-57959 GCA_035578905.1 Stictocephala bisonia | reverse complement strand
TGACCCAGTTTTTGATTGCTGTTTTGACAGCTGCAGCCGAAACGCCGCAGGCCGGCTCAAGACCAATGAAGGGCTTAATAGCACCTTACCTAGCCAAGGCATCGGCCTGCTCGTTGCCTTCTAATCCCCTATGTCCTGGGATCCATTCCAGCAAGACCTGATTTCTTGAGCCCAGGATGCTGAGGGACTCCACACATTCCAGACTAGACCAGACGAAACCTTCCAGGAGTCAAGAGCCCCTAAGGCCGCCTGACTGTCTGATAGGATGTGGATATGTTTCCCGCAAACCCCTATCATAGTTTGCGCTGAACGTATGGCGACTTCAGCTTGGAAAATGGTGCCATACGCTCCCAGGCTCACGCTAGCGTTGGTCCTGGGGTCGCCAGCATAGACACCAAATCCAGCTCTGTTGCCCATTCTTGACCCGTCTGTGAACCATACAATTCGGTCGTGAGAAGAAATCGGGCTACTGACAGCGTCCCAGTACTCCCTCGACCTGAAATCCACAGTATAGGGTCTGGTGAAAAGATACTTAGTGCCAATGAAGTCAAACTCCATTGAGAGTACCTGAACTCCACACATTCCCAGACTAGACCAGACGAAACCTTCCAGGAGTCAAGAGCCCCTAAGGACGCCTGACTGTCTGAGAGAATGTGGATATGTTTCTCGCAAACCCCTATCATAGTTTGCGCTGAACGTATGGCGACTTCAGCTTGGAAAACGGTGCCATACGCTCCCAGGCTCACGCTAGCGTTGGTCCTGGGGTCGCCAGTATAGACACCAAATCCAGCTCTGTTGCCCATTCTTGACCCGTCTGTGAACCATACAATTCGGTCGTGAGAAGAAACCGGGCTACTAACAGCGTCCCAGTACTCCCTCGACCTGAAATCCACAGTATAGGGTCTAGTGAAAAGATACTTAGTCCCAATGAAGTCAAACTTCATTGAGAGTACCTCATCGTTTACTGGATTGACCACTGAGGAGTGACATGTACAGGACCCCCTCCAGTGCTCAGTCAGTTGAAGCCTGTAAGCTGCCACCCGAGCCTCCAGGTTAAGAAGAACCTCCAGTGCAATTAAAGGGGTCGCCTAAATGCCCCTGTCATGCACATGCAGGCAAGTCTTTGTTGGCTTGAAAGCCTACCCCGGACACGGTACGGCACGGGAGAGTGGATGTTTGGTAGGATAAGGAATTAATGGGATAGGACTGCTCTCAGTATCGGGATCACACTGAGAGCTGTGGGAAGGTACCCTTCTCCTTTCTCATCGGTTATGGAAAAGATGAGACCCTGGGCTTGGGACTGGTGCAGCGGAGTTATGTTTTGGGTTTGATAATTAATAGTTAGAAAATCAACTGTAAAATATACAAAAACTGTTTAATATAGTGTAATTTGGGAGTGCAATGTGTTGAAATTACTCTCCCAAAATTATTTTGCAGTGAAGACGCACGTAAGAATGTTATAGTAAACGTTTTAAGTTTAAAAACAGTTTTATGCAAAATAAAAATATCCATAGCATGAATCATTTTAAACATACGCGTATTAAGTAAAAAAATACTTGCCAAGATCGACATGGTAAAGTCCAATTTTCTAACTCAGTTTATGTAAGTGCCTGTTGAAATGCGATCCAACCATTTAGATGATGAACAACCTTTAGAACCCTAATTGACATACTTTAATCTATTACTCTTTGTATGGAGATATTTACAACCTATTAATTTGTGCTATTTATCTTTTAGTTAATTTCTTTGTATTAATTAACAGTTTTAACACAACAAGAGAAACCTTATTTAATCGTTCCAAATAAACTCAATGTAAAATATAACAATGTATTATAAATACAATTTAGTGTTCAAATGGTTTATAAAAAGCGTTAGTTATTTTTTTTGTGTGCCTTTTTAGCTGTTAATAGAATAAAATCTCTGGGTATGGTTATAAATCCCTTGGTGACATTAAATAAGGTTTATGCATCAACATTCCATTAAGTTTATAGGTTTCGTATATGTTTTATCTGTATAAGGTTTATGTCATAGAATCTTTCTAGTATGAAATATTCAAAAGATATTTAATATATCAAATAATGACATTTCCGACACACCGTGTTTTTAAAATTCATGATTCCAACTTTTGAATATTAATGCTATGTATAATATATTGATAACGGTTTAACCTCTTTAATATCCTCTTTTTTGATGTATGTTGTACAACCGGTTTCGTGGTGACCTACCACATCATCAGGTGTGTCCTCTGTTGGGATTCGTCGTCGAGTTGAAATTAAAACACGTAACTCAATTTGATTAAAACATTAATATAGTTACACATACACAAATTTACGGTCGTGGAGCGTGCACTCATCTTAGGTCACCGCCGGCTTAAGTTAATAAGTTAGCTACTAGTTAAAAAGAACGTATTTATATATAAGAATACAAAATATATTAATCCCAAACAACAGATTGTTATATATAATATGTCAGGTTTAAGACATAAATAGACAAAAAGACAACCAGTATAGATAAGAAGTAAAATTGTGATACTAAATAACTCAGAGTGCTACCTGACTGGAACTTATGTATTGACTAAAGACAACCTTCATTCAGGATTTCTTTCATTTTCACATTATCTTTGAGTGCCACCTGACAGGAACTTATTTATTGAGTAAGGACACACTTCATGAAAGATTTCTTTCAGTTTCACTTTAACTCTGAGTGCCACCTGATAGGAACATATTTATTGAGTAAGGACACACTTCATGCAGGATTTCTTTAAGAGTTAGTTTCACTTTAACTCTGAGTGCCACCTGACTAGAACTTATTTATTGAGTAAGGACACTCTTCATGCAGGATTTCTTTAAGAGTTAGTTTCACTTTAACTCTGAGTGCCACCTGACTAGAACTTATTTATTGAGTAAGGACATTCTTCATGCAGGATTTCTTTAAGAGTTAGTTTCACTTTAACTTTGAGTGCCGCCTGACAGGAACTTATTTACTGAGCAAGGACACTCTTCATGAAAAATTTCTTTCAGTTTCACTTTAACTCTGAGTGCCACCTGATAGGAACTTATTTATTGAGTAAGGACACACTTCATGAAAGATTTCTTTCAGTTTTACTTTAACTCTAAGTGCCACCTGACTAGAACTTATTTATTGAGTAAGGACACACTTCATGCAGGATTTCTTTAAGAGTTAGTTTCACTTTAACTCTGAGTGCCACCTGACTAGAACTTATTTATTGAGTAAGAACAACCTTCATGCAGGATTTCTTTAAGAGTTAGTTTCACTTTAACTCTGAGTGCCACATGACAGGAACTTATTTATTGAGTAAGAACAACCTTCATGCAGGATTTCTTTAAGAGTTAGTTTCACTTTAACTCTGAGTGCCACCTGACAGGAACTTATTTATTGAGTAAGAACAACCTTCATGCAGGATTTCTTTAAGAGTTAGTTTCACTTTAACTCTGAGTGCCACCTGACTAGAACTTATTTATTGAGTAAGGACACTCTTTCATGAAGGATTTCTTTCAGTTTCACTTTAACTCTAAGTGCCACCTGACAGAAACTTATTTATTGAGTAAGGACACTCTTCATGAAGGATTTCTTTCAGTTTTACTTTAACTCTGAGTGCCACATGACAGGAACTTATTTATTGAGTAAGGACACACTTCATGAAAGATTTCTTTCAGTTTTACTTTAACTCTAAGTGCCACCTGACTAGAACTTATTTATTGAGTAAGGACACACTTCATGCAGGATTTCTTTAAGAGTTAGTTTCACTTTAACTCTGAGTGCCACCTGACTAGAACTTATTTATTGAGTAAGAACAACCTTCATGCAGGATTTCTTTAAGAGTTAGTTTCACTTTAACTCTGAGTGCCACATGACAGGAACTTATTTATTGAGTAAGAACAACATTCATGCAGGATTTCTTTAAGAGTTAGTTTCACTTTAACTCTGAGTGCCACCTGACAGGAACTTATTTATTGAGTAAGAACAACCTTCATGCAGGATTTCTTTAAGAGTTAGTTTCACTGTAACTCTGAGGGCCACCTGACTAGAACTTATTTATTGAGTAAGGACACTCTTTCATGAAGGATTTCTTTCAGTTTCACTTTAACTCTAAGTGCCACCTGACAGAAACTTATTTATTGAGTAAGGTCACTCTTCATGAAGGATTTCTTTCAGTTTCACTTTAACTCTGAGTGCCACATGACAGGAACTTATTTATTGAGTAAGGACACTCTTCATGCAGGATTTCTTTCAGTTTCACTCTAACTCTGAGTGCCACCTGACTAGAACTTATTTATTGAGTAAGGACACTCTTCATGCAGGATTTATTTCAGTTTCACTTTAACTCTGAGAGCCAACTGACAGGAATTTATTTATTGAGTAAGAAAACTCTTCATGAAGGATTTCTTTCAGTTTCAATTTAACTCTGAGTGCCAGGAACTTATTTATTGAGTAAGGACACCCTTTAATGTAGGATATCTTTCAGTTTCACTTTAACTCTGAGTATAAACTGACAGAAACTTATTTATTGAGTAAGGACACTCTTCATGAAGGATTTCTTTCAGTTTTACATTATCTCCGACTGCCGCATCACTGGAACTTATATATTGAGTAAGGACAACCTTCATGTAGGATTTCTTTAAGTTGTATATAAAATACTGTCTCTCTCAATGCTTTTAATTCCCTAGGAAGAGCATTCTAACTTCGTAACCAGAGTAATGGACAGCATTTTTATTGTGTTAATATTTGATTGAGTAAATTATATCGCTCTTACGTCGTGTACTGAAGATATGATCAGCAATATGGTTCTAAAAAAATTAGGGCTTTTCTTAAATAAAACTAGTACCTCAAGTATGTAACCAATCGAAAAGTTAAGAAGACTGAGTTGTATATGACGGCGCACAGTTTGCTCACTGGCTAGCCCCAAACATTATGCGAACAAATCTGTTCTCATGCCTAATATTCTAAGACTCGCTAGAGAGTCTTCATGAATGTTAGACTTATGACCTTTTAAAATCTAAATCACCACACGTTCCAAATCACCACAATGTTCCAAACTAATGTTCCAAAGTCTATCATTGGAAGTTTATGATGTGGTTTCCTAGTTATTCAGACACCTTTGATTTTTGTACAGTGTATGAAAATGACTAATTTTAATTATATTTGTTGTAATGCCTGTTTATAAGATATTGTAAATGTATGCATTGTACATTAATGTATTCATACATTGATTGTATAGGTAAAAAATAAAATGACCATTTTAAAAGCACTGTTAAAGTTTTATTTTTTATTTATTTATTCATAAGACGCCGATCGTCAAGATATGGGCGAATATGGATTTCGAATGAGTGTGATGAGTATAGATGAGCGAATGTAGTCATTGTTATAAACTAAGGCCGACTATTCCTTAGAAAGTGTCATTAATTAATAGCCCAATGACAAATGAACAGCCGGTGATTATCAGCTGATCCTTATCAAAGTGTATTATGACTCTGATTGGGATCGAACTGAGAACCTGTAGAACAATGAAGCTGGGATTGAACCAACTACGCTACCAACGGTTGCCATAAAACTTACTTAATCAATATTTAACACAGTTTATATTGAATATTTTAAAAATTACTGAAAATCTGTGTGATATATGTTTTTATGATAAAGTATCAACGTCCTATAAGCATTGACATAACATAATTTATTTAGTAAAATTCTGTTAACATCCGTATTCTTTTCAAAAAAGACACACTTTTAATAGTTTTCAAACGTAAGTTAAATAAAATTTAGCTTCACATATTAAACAAATAAATATAAATTAAACATTTATTTGCACAAAGGATTAATCTAACTGAAAAGTACAACAACATAGCGTAAAATGTATAGCAGATTATTTTCTATGTATCTCCACTTTTCTTGCATTTAAAGAGTAATTCACTGTTTATACCAAGCATTAAAAGAGACTTAGAAGATAAACATGTGATAATAAATACAATTTTATTTTAAATTAAATTTAAAATGCATATATAAATGATGTTATATCAGAACAAAATATAAAAGAGATTATTTCCCTATTTCTCAATGACTTTTGTTGTTTGAAAGTTGTTTGAATGTCCACAAGAATAAACTGTTGTACATTGGAAAACTTGATTGTATTAGTTCATAAATTGTTTGACTTAAGTGTTTCTTTTCAATTTTATCTCTATTTTCCAATATCATTGTCTATTATTGTCTGGAAGACTGTTTAAAAATGTTGGCCCTAAATATTAGGATGCTTGTTTCATTATAGGTTTATTAACTTTTGTCAATTCAAAATAGTTAAATATTAAACAATTATTCAAGAACACTTCGATATTTGTAAAATAAAGTCAAAGTTCCTCTGTTTCTGCAAATAATTTAAAATAATTTTAAGACATTAAAAACAAACAGATTTTGGATATGAAGACAATTTAACTTTTTATAAAAAGGAAAATGACATTCGCCTTTGTTTTTATTCTTAACTATTCATAAATAGAAACGTTTCGTGATTCGTAGTTTTTCAACAAAAGACTTATATGAAGAGATTTTGGCCCGATGAAGGTCCACCCCAACAAATCACTCTTCATTGAAGTCTGCAGTAGAATGAGTCAGTGAAAAGTATAGAGTTCGTAAGAGTGACGTGTAACAAAAACTTATCAAAAAGTAAAACTTTCTCACAAACGTTCTCTACTTTGGATTAAGGTCAGAAACGTGATTTTCACAGCTAAATGCTTCGTCAAAAATTACACTAAGGTATTCAAAGAAATAAATTTTTTCGTTGACAGTTACAATCAATCACAGAACAATCAAAATAATGTTATTTTAAAGTAACAGGTGAGTAAAATTCTATACAATCAAAGTTTATGTACTTAGTTTTATTTACACTAACCTCCAAAACAGTTATTTAGTATACAATTAATTTAATGATGAATCGATCTGTTTAAAAAAAAAATACACTATGTTTAAACGTTAAATTTTAAAGTGCTATGACATTATTCTTGACAACTTATTTATAACAATTATTCGTAACTGATAAAAAAGATCTTGTATAGGTTAACCATCGTAGGCAAAAAAATGTTGCTAAGAAATAAAAATTTTGTGATTTTTTATCACTTAATTTATTAGATTAACTTCACATTCGCTTACAGTACTGTACCCTACACAAACAAAACGCTATTTATTTTTGTCTAGTTAATAACAACTGTTGCTAATCTTCATTAACAATTCATACAAAATGCAATTAAATAGAATTTTGAAGTCACTATCTTGTTTAAAACCAGCATCTGCTTAAACTCTATGGAAGAGTAAATAAGACTTGAAGAGTAAATAAGTAAAGAAGAGCCATATTAAACATCTTAATGCTTTTCTGGCATTAACAAAGTCGTTTTATTTATTTTAAGCACCACTAGCAAATCATGATGAACGCAAAGCCTGCTATATTTTACAATGAACACTTTGTTTCCAAATGTTGATAGATGTATTTAATATATGAACTACCAAAAGTGTATTAATATTAAAGATTAACCATGATTGATGGTAAACACATTTTTTAGTTATAACCACTATGGTTATATAGGGCGAAGAACCATGGACCACATCACCCAAAAAAAGTATGTTTACTATATCTAGATTTTGTAAATTGGGGAGGGGGTAACTTTATATTTAACTATTTTTTTTAACTATCGTACAAATGGTTGCTGTTTGATTTGTAATTTATAATGAACTTTAATTTTTTTAATGCCGGTACAATTAATTTTAAATTTTGAAAATCGAAAACATTTCTCCTTTCCTCTTATCTAAGGTTGTTGCAATATTAGGAGTAACGTTCAATATTACTTTCATAGGACTTATATAATAATTTTATAAATGTTTATTTAAAACGTTCAACAGGTTTTCATCCGTTGAAACAAGATGCACGAGTTTGTACGAACCAAGAAAAATTCTGATTCATGGCAACCTGTAACATGCCATAGAAGACCTTAACAACCTTATGGACCATCCTCAATCTGTGACTATAGTATACCCAGAGGCGTCATATAGCCTTTTACGAACTTTTACTTCAATGTGTCAAGCCAGGCAATTCACGCAAAATATAATACATCTTTCTTCCATGGCACATTTTATAGCTATTTGTTAAACCAGATGGACTCATTTATTCACGGTATGTTTACCATTTCGTTGTTTTTTTATCATACAAAGAAGATATTTCAGTCTAAATATGTTTAAATAGATTAATAACTTATCATCGACTTATGTAATACAATAGTATTAAAATTTCTTGATATTTTAGATGTGAAATTTTACTCATTCCTGGACTAGCAATAACTTTGCTAATTACAATTGTATAATTAAGTTGTATTAATTCCATTAAGCTAATAATTTTCAAAAGTAATAAATTAACCAGTTTTAACGTGAATATTAATAGGAGTGATAAAAGTGTTTTTAACCTGTGTATATATTTTTGTTCACGTGACCTTTGTAAGCAATTTCATTTATTTTATTAAGCTTATGTAGGTTTAATTAAGAACGGTTATATTTATTTAGGTGTTTAAATACTGTTTCATGAAATAAATTACATGTTTTATTTCAACCCTCCTATTATTTTGTCCATTAATTATGGAAAAGAGCTAGGGTATGCTTTTAAGGAGTCTCACTTAAGTATTTTTAGGTGGACAAAAATGTCTTTCGAAAATTTAGTATTCTGATGGTGTTATGTTATCTACAATATATCAGTCATACAGTTTGTAGTTAAATATTTACCTTACACTAATCTACTTCAGAGACAGAACACATTCATCATTACGGCTAGTGACTTGATGAAGTGTAATTCCGCAGAAAACAATTTACCTTCTATATTACCTATACAATTATCACTTGGCTTATGATATGTAGCACAATAATGTATCACTCACGATGATCTACTTCAGGGACGGAACACATTCAGCATTACGGCTAGTGAGTTAATGAAGTGTAATTCCGTAAAAACAATTTACCTTCTATATTAGCTCTACAATTATCACTTGGCTTATGATATGTAGCACAGTTATGTATCACTTACACTAATCTACTTCAGGGACGGAACACATTCAGCATTACGGCTAGTGAGTTGATGAAGTGTAATTCCTTAAAAAACAATTTACTTTCTATATTAGCTCTACAATTATCACTTGGCTTATGATATGTAGCACAGTAATGTATCACTTACACTAATCTACTTCAGGGACGGAACACATTCAGCATTACGGCTAGTGAGTTGATGAAGTGTAATTCTGTAAAAAACAATTTATTTTCTATATTAGCTCTACAATTATCACTTGGCTTATGATATGTAGCACAATGATGTATCACTTACACTAATCTACTTCAGGGACGGAACACATTCAGCATTACGGCTAGTGAGTTAATGAAGTGTAATTCCGTAAAAAACAATTTACCTTTTATATTAGCTATACTATTATCACTTGGCTTATGATATGTAGCACAATAATGTATTACTCACAAACATCTACTTCAGGGACGGAACACATTCAGCATTAGGTCTAGTGAATTAATAAAGTGTAATTCCGTGGAAAACAATTTACCTTCTATATTAGCTATACTATTATCACTTGGCTTATGATATGTAGCACAATAATGTATCACTTACACTAATCTACTTCAGTGACGGAACACATTCAGCATTACGGCTAGTGAGTTGATGAAGTGTAATTCCGTAAAAAACAATTTACTTTCTATATTAGCTAAACAATTATCACTTGGCTTATGATATGTAGCACAATAATGTATCACTTACACTAATCTACTTCAGTGACGGAACACATTCAGCATTACGGCTAGTGAGTTGATGAAGTGTAATTCCGTAAAAAACAATTTACTTTCTATATTAGCTAAACAATTATCACTTGGCTTATTATATGAAGCACAATAATGTATCACTCACAATGATCTACTTCAGGGACGGAACACATTCAGCATTAGGTCTAGTGAATTAATAAAGTGTAATTCCGTGGAAAACAATTTACCTTCTATATTAGCTATACTATTATCACTTGGCTTATGATATGTAGCACAATAATGTTTCACCTACACTAATCTACTTCAGTGACGGAACACATTCAGCATTACGGCTAGTGAGTTGATGAAGTGTAATTCCGTAAAAAACAATTTACTTTCTATATTAGCTAAACAATTATCACTTGGCTTATGATATGTAGCACAATAATGTATCACTTACACTAATCTACTTCAGTGACGGAACACATTCAGCATTACGGCTAGTGAGATGATGAAGTGTAATTCCGTAAAAAACAATTTACTTTCTATCTTAGCTCTAAAATTATCAATTGGCTTATGATATGTAGCACAATAATATATCACTTATACTTATCTACTTAAGTGACGGAACATATTCAGCATTACGTCTAGTGAGTTGATGAAGTGTAATTCCGTAAAAAACAATTTACCTTCTATATTAGCTATACTATTATCACTTGGCTTATGATATGTAGCACAACAATTTATTACTCACAATCATCTACTTCAGGGACGTAACACATTCAGCATTATGGCTAGTAAATTGATGAATTGTAATTCCGTAAAAAACAATTTACCTTCTATATTAGCTATACTATTATCACTTGGCTTATGATATGTAGCACAATAATGTATTACTCACAATCATCTACTTCAGGGACGTAACACATTCAGCATTATGGCTAGTAAATTGATGAATTGTAATTCCGTAAAAAACAATTTACCTTCTATATTAGCTATACTATTATCACTTGGCTTATGATATGTAGCACAATAATGTATCACTTACACTAATCTACTTCAGGGACGGAACACATTCAGCATTACGGCTAGTGAGTTGATGAAGTTTAAACTCGTAAAAAACAATTTACTTTCTATATTACCTCTACAATTATCACTTGGCTTATTATATGTATCACAATAATGTATCACTCACAATGATCTACTTCAGGGACGGAACACATTCAGCATTACGGCTAGTGAGTTGATGAAGTTTAATTCCATAAAAAACAATTTACTTTCTATATTAGCTCTACAATTATCACTTGGCTTATGATATGTAGCAAAATAATGTATTACTCACAATCATCTACTTCAGGGACGGAACACATTCAGCAATACGGCTAGTGAGTTGATGAAGTTTGATTCCGTGGAAAACAATTTACCTTCTATAATAGCCCTACAATTATCACTTGGCTTATGATATGTAGCACAATAATGTATCACTTACACTAATCTACTTTAGGGACGGAACACATTCAGCATTACGGCTAGTGAGTTGATGAAGTGTAATTCCGTAAAAAACAATTTACTTTCTATATTAGCTAAACAATTATCACTTGGCTTATGATATGTAGCACAATAATGTATCACTTACACTAATCTACTTCAGTGACGGAACACATTCAGCATTACGGCTAGTGAGTTGATGAAGTTTAATTCCGTGAAAACAATTTACCTTCTATATTAGCTATACTAGTAACTTGGCTTATGATATGTAGCACAATAATGTTTCACTCACAATCATCTACTTCAGGGACGGAACACATTCAGCATTACGGCTAGTGAGTTGATGAAGTTTAATTCCGTGAAAACAATTTACTTTCTATATTAGCTATACTATTATCACTTGGCTTATGATATGTAGCACAATAATGTATCACTCACAATGATCTACTTCAGGGACGGAACACATTCAGCATTACGGCTAGTGAGTTGATGAAGTTTAATTCCGTGAAAACAATTTACCTTCTATATTAGCTATACTATTATCACTTGGCTTATGATATGTAGCACAATAATGTATTACTCACAATGATCTACTTCAGGGACGGAACACATTCATCATTACGGCTAGTGAGGTGATGAAGTTTAATTCTTTAGAAAACAATTTACCTTCTATATTAGCTATACTATTAGCACTTGGCTTATGATATGTAGCACAATAATGTATTACTCACAATCATCTACTTCAGGGACGTAACACATTCAGCATTACGTCTAGTGAGTTGATGAGTTTAGTTCCGCAGAAAAAAAATTTACTTTCTCAAGCACCATTTATATTGATATTACATAGATTAGAATGTGAATGTCTCCATATTGCTCTAAAATTTAATTTAAAATATATTAATTAAGTGGTTAAATAATTTTTTTTAGGATAAAATTATTCTAAAGATCATGTGTAATTAGAACTAATTATTATACATTTCAACTAATCTGGTTGTATTGGGTCTCGCCACTGAGTATAATGTGTTAAATATTTGGAGGACTCTATTTAAAATAAATAAATATTTATTACTAACATAATTAATTCATTCACAAATATTGAAGTAAAATATTTTACCAGAGAATTCAAAAAAATAACCTTGTCGACACGTTAAAGATTTTTTAGTTTTTAAAATCAGTTATATGTCAAGACAAAATAAGTAAAATAACTTTACTTCCCATAATATATGAATTTATAAAAAATAAAGGAGAATCGAAGATGTTGTAAACACATTGAAAAGATACAAGTTTATAATGAATCTTAACCTAACTAATGTATAATGAAATCAAGAGAAAAGAATAAATAGTTCACTGCACCGTGTGTTAGGTTACAAAATATAAACCTAAGTTAACAGGGTATTACAAAAATTTTATGCTGGCTATGCATTTTCAAAAGTTATGTGTATTTCTAAGCTAAAAATAAAGAATAGTATTGTTTTAAATTTTCGCTTTGTTTATCACCTAGATGCCATTTTGTTTTTGTTTTTTTTTTTTTCATAAAACGATTTGTATCTTTGTTGTTATCGTTATGATTGTTACAAAACTCGGTAAATTTGTTCAAGCTAGAATGTAGTATTTGATACAAAAATATTATTAAATTATCTTGAATATTTTCAAAATTTATCTTGGTTATTTTTAAAATTACAGCCATTTTGGTTTTATTTTAACAAATATCTAAAAAAACCACTGGTTTTATAAAAATTGTGTGGGTACAAAAGAAATTTTTAAATATTTTACCTTTCCAACTATACCTCATTTGTAAAAATCGATTAAGAAATAACAAGTCTTGAACTAAACTTAATTCAAATGCAGTTCGAATACTATAAAAATAGTATCCATTTAGTTTGCATTTCAATTATGTGTTAGTTAATAAAATGTTTATTTCTTAAACTGATTTTTACAAATGAGGTATCATTGGACAGTTAAAGTTATTAAAAAACTATTTTATACCTAATACAATTTTTATTAAACCATTGGGATATTAAATATCTGTTAAAATAAAAACAAAATGGCCGTAATTTTGAGAATGATTAAGATACATTTTGAAAATAATAAACATAATTTTAAAATATTTTTCATCAAATACTACCTTCTAACAAGAACCCATTTACCGTTTTCTGTAACGATCATAAAGGTAACAAGAAAGTTATAAATTGTTTTATGAAAAAAAAAAAAATAGCGTCTAGCTGCTAAACAAAGTGGAAATTAAAAAAATACCATTCCTCATTTTTAGCTTAATCACACATAGAATCTGAAAATTAATATACAGCCTAAACTGTAACACCTTGTATATAAAGTTATTAACTTAAAATAAAGAAATATAACAAGTTCCTGTATGAAGATTACTGTTTTAATGATATTTAATGGTATAACAGAAAAGCTATTGTAAATAGATAATCAAATCTGTAGTCATAATATCAATGACTATTCCGATTTCTAAATATCTCCATATATTTAAGTTAAAATAAGGAATAATTATACTCTATTATCACCAGTTTTCCACTAAAAATAAAGAATCATTTATAGAATATCTGATATTGGAAGGTTAACAATAGATTAAATTTAATTATAAATATATGTATATGTTAAAATGGTTTCCAAACTTGGGTCAAATAAATACTATAATATAGAGTTAATTTTAAAAATCACTGTCTTAAAATAAAATAAGCTAAACAGATGTGTTCCTATTTTGTATTAAAATAACCAATAAATCCAAAATTATCGTACTGTTACTGCTGATGAGTCTCAACATTTTTATCAAAAAATGTTTTATTTTATTATAAATAATACACCGTAACGTATTTATAGGGAGATGTTTGTAGTGAGTTGTTAGAAACATATCGTTCTTTGATAACATCATAAATAGTGGTATAAATTATGTAAATAGATTGAAAAATAACAAAACAATAATGAACGTAATATTTCATTCAACATAATAATAATATAAGTGAAGAATTTATTTTGAGTAAAAAGTTCCAGGGGCTATACCAACTGACAAACTCAATCCGTATTTTTTACTTCATTTTATATATTTTAATCCACTCAGGCTTTAGTGACTTATCACAGCTGTAAAAAACATTAACAACTTCTCCTTGGATGATTTCAATATCCTGTTATCAGAGAAGAAATTACTTCTGCATCACTGACAAAATACCTTCCATGAGTTTTAAACTCTACACCCTTCAGCAATTTATGGAACAGTTTAATTAGAGTTTAATATTTAGTTGATATTGGCACGTAACAATGTATTCGTCCTATCACCGGTTGACTTGCAATTATTATTAAATTGAACTTTTTATACGTTTGAAATATACAAACCTATTACAAAGTCACCAAAACGTGCATGACTATATTATTTATTTATATATTTTTTTATATTTTATAGTATTTATGGTTAAATAGAGGGTTAAAGTTATATTTACATTTTCCTGCACCATATTGGATTTAAATCTCTACAAAGCAAATTTTAAATTCAAATAAGTATTATACCTTTATTTATAAATGTAAAATTTTAATAAATAATCCAATCCGGCTTGGTAATCTGGCTGGATATTTATAAATTTGCTGTGGCTGATTTAATATGTTTAAATAATTTGTTTTGTTTTTATGTCAGAGTGATAGAATGCGTGCGGAAGCCAGACTACCAGTTTTTGGCTCTATTTTAGTGGCTCTGTAAAAATTATAAATAATTGAGATACAGTTTTGGGAGTCAGGACTTTTTTACGCAAACTCATTAATTTTTTAAAATCTTTTTTCAAATTTCCTAAATTTTGAAAATTTTATGTGATATTCAAAAAAACTAAAGTCCCATTTTTTAATTACGCTGTATATAACTTTTGTAATTTTTATCAGCGCGTTTTCGGACCTTTCCTTAAACTTTCTAGGTGAAAATACGAATCGATTGACACCTTGATCGTAATTTTTGGACAGGGCTGAAAATTTCACAAAAAAAGTGAATTTAAAATACAGTATCACGTGTTAAGGATTTAAAATGAAATTTTATTTTATTCAAAATAAATATGCCTTTTTTATTACAACAGAATATTAAATGAAGTGTATTTTATATTTAAATGAATTTTATAAATGTACATTTAAATGAATATTTAAATGAAGTTTAAATTTACAGCCGTATGCCAACTTGCATATTCTCGTAATAAACAAAACATCCGTGTAAAAACCGGAATTACTTGGAAAATGGGCTTTCAAATTTGTTTTTCCTGAAGGTATTGACGATCTCCTAATCACTTTGCAAACTTAGTGAATACAATAATTGTGTCAGCGTCACTTATCTCTTTAATTATTTATTCAGAAATGTTTAACAAGTAAAGAAATGAGGGTTTTTACCAACACCATACTATAATACCTATTACTCATAGAAACAAATGTCATACAATTTGTGTAAAAGTAGCATAAATTATATTTATTTAAGCAAATTTTGATCAGAGCAACACAAATATTAATATTCATTCCATTATGAATATTAATATTTCATTCGGTATTAATATCAATGAATATTAATATGAATATTGAATATTAATAGCAATGAACATTAATATGAATATTGAATGAAATTCAAATGAATATTAATTTGATAGGTAAACCAATCAATCATAGTAAAAATCAATAAGAAATCATATTTTTACAATGAAATCCTTTCTAAAGGTCAGACGATATAAACCAGTAAATAGCGTTGCAAACGTTTGGCAGAACTGATACTAATAGAAACAAATGGCCGAGGTAACAGATATGACCTCCAAAGAGCTAACACCTGTTCCACGTACCTGGACTCATTACATATTCATTTAGGTGCTCTGTAACCATCCTTCGAAATGAAATTGTTGTCACGGTGTGATGTTTCATTGCTACCAACACTACTTACTTTAACAAGGTATCAATAGTTATTTTCAATTTCTGAAACGTTTATACACTTTAATTTCTAAATTGCTTTGAACAATTCCAGTTATTATAAATGCCTGAAGTAAAATATATCTAAAAATCATATTGTTTTTTGTTAATTTTTATATTTATAATTTGTATTGTAAATTTGGGATCTTTTGCGTTAATCCACTGCCGCATGATAAATATCAAAATATTGGTCTAAAAAATGTCCACGAAAAATTGTTAAATCCACTGTGATATTCCTATCCACTAGGGATGCATATCGCTGGACTTATCTTATCGCTTTCCATGAACTTGCACACGGACAACATTCGTCTGTAAGTCAATCATTGGATTTACCAGTTTTTGATCAACATTAGTAGCCACCTAACCTAACCTAAGCGTAATTGCAATAAAAATGTTAGTTGTGGTAGTGAAGTAACAAAACATTTAATCGTAGTGAAATAACGGAAAAGGTCATACATTTTATGTATTTGAATTACATTTTATAATATAATTTATCAATACTTACATCATACCAAGTAAGCTATATACGCTATTTTTAGGTCACTCATAAAATATATTAATAAAATACACTTCTTCTACAGTACTGAAAAACATATACGTATGAAAGTATGTAAAGCTGGAAAACTTTATTTTATTAGATTATTTTATAACAATATTGTTATTTTACTATTATATAAATTTACTAAGCAAACTTTAATCAATTATTTGCAGAATAACATTGACGTTTAGTTGTATTGATATAAATTTTTTTCGTTAACACAAAGATTGAAATCTGGTTTATACATGGTCAGTATATAGGGGAAAACATTTTTTAGTTAATCTATTTATAAAAGGTGAAAACCCCTCCTTCTATATAGAAAAGTACTTTATTGGTAAGCATCGGTCATATGCTGACTTAAAGTACCGGTTTATAATTCTCACTGTTTTCAGAATGCTTAGTTCCCCATTATCAAGTAGTATTCACTGAAATTTCTGACCTGTTAACTCAACAAGTAGACTCCAGAAGTGTCGATGCAGTATTAATTTCAAATGTCCATGACACCATAAGTTCCAGTCAGTTTTGTACAAAACACATATTTATATGAAGTGATACTTTTCCAAATTAATTTTTTTGTGGTTCTTAATTAGTTCGTTGTTACTAACATTTTTTAGGCAGTTGAAGCAAGGTAGGAAAGTATTTTTTTTTACTTTTGTAAAGATTTTATACCAAAAGAAGATTTCAAAGTTTTTGTCTATTGTGGAAATTCAAGTATAAATTTGGTTTTTGTTAGGCGCAAGAAGGACATCCTACACGAGGTTTAATTAAATCAACCTTGATTAATAAAGCATGAGGGAGTTGATTGATGGGGGTTATTAAGGCTAAAGACTGGCCCTTTGTAAGGGATCAAAAAGGCACGAAATGCTCACCACTTTAAACAAAATAAAGCACGGTTCAAACTATCAGACCAATTGTCCTTTGTCACTCCTGACTAGGATTGATAACAAACAACTATATTTAAAAAAATAGGCTGACTAAAGTAAAAGCATTACTGAAATTCATATTTTATTTGTATTATATTTTAAAATGTGAAATTTAATCATGATGTTTTTATTTATGGAATAAAGAAATTTTATTTGAATATTAATCTGTATGTATAAAAAGGGACAGTATTGTCTTATGTCATTTACGTAAATATATAAACTGTTATTATTATTCTAAATTAGTTTAAATAAATATCAAATAATTCATGTTAGTTAACTTTCGCTATTAACTAGTGATTGCAATCCAACCAATAACTTCCATTATTAAGTATAGTTATTGTTTTCGAATACCAAATACACAATAAAAACTAAAATGTATAATTAGATTGTATCTCTTTCCATGCACAAAAAATGTACTGAGAATAGATTTATTTATTAGAATAATAAAATGTAATAGGATATATATATATATATATATATATATATATATATATATATATATATATATAGAACTTACTTTCACTTAAAGGATTTTTTCCTTCAAAGATGAAAAGAAATGTATTAAACTTATATCCTAAAAAGTGAATCAAAGTACAGAAGTTGGCTTCATTACTAACATAAAGTAAGGAAGTTACTTTATGTTGGTACTGTACTGCACATGTACGAGGACTAAATTACTTGACTAAATTGCCTAGTAAGCTTTTAAACTAGCATGGCCTTATTTGCATTCATAAAAGTGCAAATAACCATTTTGATTATTTCCTGATCATTATTCATATTATTGATGAATTTGTGTAGCACAAAGAAGCATATTATATAGTTTTCAATGTAAATTAAATCAATCTACAAATTGTTTTCAGCAACTCCTAATGAGAATCTCAAGAGTTAGCTTTAATTGTGAAACTCACTCCAACTCCCTTTGAACTCCTCTATAAATAGTTACCAACTGTTGATGAAGCTCAACTTATGTTAAATACTTAGCTACTCATTAATTTAGACTATTTTTTCCTTTTTTTCAGTTTTATATCTATTGGTTTCTAGTATTGCATATTTAAGGAACTAGAAATGATATATTAAATTAAACTATTTCTCAAATCAAACTCAAAGATAATGCTGTATATACATATAATTTATTTATGAAAGTGGAAATCTTATTTTATAAAATGCATTCACAAAAAATAACACCTTTTTTACAGAGATCAGTCCTTATGCAGTTTTATATTCTGTTTCCAGCCTGATTTATTAGCTCGTCTCTCTTATGCAGCTTATCGAATACGTTTAAAATTGTGTTCACTGTGCGTCTTGTTTGAAAATGTCTGACATAATTATCTGTAAGTGTTTTTTTAAGTAACAATAATCGATGTTTACATTGAATACTAATATAAAACCTTAATATTTTCTTTACTTAAACATGAATCCATAAAGAATCTTCTTTTACTTTTACAGAACTAAACGTATTTCTTTGGGCAATAGAATATTATTTTGTAATCTTTACATGCATAGTTTTAGGGAGACAAATTGCCGTTAACGATATGTTATGGTCAACCCCTATTTTTTATATGAATATATGTTTTTCCAAACATCTACGCTATATCAAGGTGAATGTACATATCCCATAGCTATTTTTAGGGAAGGTTCGTCCCATAAAAGTACAATATAATTTGGTAGGAATAAACTCGACCATCCTACACAGTTGCGATGGTCGGCAAATAAAACAAAGAACACTTATCAGTCACTAAGTCCATGACACTGAGAATTGGTGTTCGGCCTCTGTAGTGTTATCATTTACTTATCTACATGTGGACAAATTTATCTTATACTATTCACATTGCATTGAAACAAAACCAAAGAATAATTTCGAGGAAAATTATTGTAAACAATTCTTATCAATATTGATAGGTATGTAGCATTCGTTTTATAACCTATTTAACTTTAAATTTTATTAAATCTAAATCTATGTACAACTTTTTACACACTTACAAATACATTTATATACAAAGAGAATGTTATTGAATTATTTCTGTTAATTGTTTGATTTCCTCAGAGCTCAACAGCCATTTTTTAACATGAAAATTAAATGTTTTAATAGATTTGCAGTTTTTAACTTCATTTGGCAACATATTGTAACATTTTGGGCCTAAAAAAACAAACGATTTTATAAAACAGGTTTTATTCACTTTTGGCCTTTTAACTATTTTATTTTTTGTATTCCGCGTCATGTATGGATGATTATATAGTGTTCTGTTACATAGTTTCCACTTCTTTTGAAAAATATTTGTAGCACTTTAAACAGAAATAAATGTTGAAGCGGTAAAATATTCAGCTTTTGGTAAAGCGGAAAAGATGATTCTCTCTTGTTCTTAAATAATATTATACGCAAAAAATGGTTTTGAGTTGCTCTGAGTTTTTCCATTGAATTTTTATAAGCTCCTCCCCAGCAGTGAATACCATATTGCAACCTAGAATTTATTAGAGCAAAGTATAATGTCCGTAATAGATCTTGGTTACATTTATTCCTCAAATAGTAAAATTTCCTAATTTGATGCTTAAATTTGATGCCTTGTAAATACTCAATATGTTTTTCCATGACATTTTACTATCTAAAAATACACCTAGGTATTTAAAAAGATTCACTACCTCAATTTTCTCACAGTTACATATGTTCGTTTCATTACAATAAAAATTATGAAAAACTACATCATGGATAAACCTAAAATCTTTTAAATTAAAATTGATTATTTTGGTTTTAGATACATTTACAATCATTTTATTTTGAACACACTACAGCTTCAAAATGTTTCAGTCCTGCATTATACATTGTCATATTTCCTCTTCGTTTTTATTATCATATACTAAAACTAAATCATCGGCAAAAGCATAGATTCGACCTTTGAACGGCTTTTCTAGGAGATCATTAATATAAATTAGGAACAAGGTGGCTGAGAGTACAGAGCCCGGCGGCACCCCTTTTTTAACTATTTCTGGATTACTATAAGAGTCTTTAAATTTAACAATTTGTTCTCTGTTTGAAAGGTACGTACTGAACCATCTGTGTGCAACTCCTCTTACTCCTGCATGTTCTAATTTTGAAAGTAAAATAGTTTGGTCCACCAGGTCAAATGCCTTTTTAAAGTCCATAGATATAATATGGGCATTGACAAACGCCCCAAGTACGACTTTTCGCCTGAAGTACGATGGGGGGTGGGGGAAGGTCACGTGACCTTAATCGATTTTTAATGGGCTTTGATTTGATTTTGATTGACTTTGATTTGATTTTAATTGACTTTGATTTGACTTTGAATCTGATTTGATTTTTATTGACTTTGATTTGATTTTGATTGGTTTTGATTTTGATTTGATATTGATGGCGGCCCCGGATCCAAGATGGCGGTGGTCACGTGATCCAAGGTGGCGGCCGGATGTAGTGCTACCATCCCTCCCCTCTCCCTCAAAAATTTCCCTCCAAATTCCCCATTTTCCCTCTGAATTCCCTAGCAATACTATATAAAATGCACTTTTAGCCTAACTATATGGCAACCTTTACATTGTTATACTACATAAAATGCATTATTTTCTCTTATACTCTATAGTAAATCTATACTCTATGGGATTTATAATCTACGCGCCAGAAAAACAGGAAAACAGAAAAACAGGAAAACTGAAAAACTGGAAAACAGGAAAACAGAAAAACAGAAAAACATGAAAAACAGAAAAACATGAAAAACAGAAAAACAGGAAAACAGGAAAACAGGAAAACAGGAAAACAGGAAAACAGGAAAACAGGAAAACAGGAAAACAGGAAAACAGAAAAACAGGAAAACAGAAAAACAGGAAAACAGAAACTGACTGAAAAACAGATGACTTTTGGACATAATTTACTCTTACACAGTTTTACTATATCTTACTTAGATCACTTCTTGATTTTGTACCATGCTATATCTTTTCCATGATCTTTCTCGCAGGTGTTTGTCTAATATTTAACCAGTTTTTTCACGGTGAGTATTTAATTCCTCACTACCCTCAAGTAAGCTGAAGGCAAAACTTAAGGGCATTGCCCAATTCCCATGGGACGCACCCGATGGAGGACTGGTACCCCTCACGGGTATTTTAGTGTAATGAGCCCCAACAGAAACGCTCATTACGGTGGTAGCCATCCAACAACATGCTACCTCCCAAAATTATTTAGATTTTTTAATACTTTTTTTGGTTCCTCTGAAAGTAAAGAGGCCACTTTACTTGGAGAAGCCTTTCAATGTGACGCACAAACTTGCAAAGGGCTTTTATTTTTTTTATTTTTTTTATTTTATTTTTCTTGTAAACATATATCTTTTTCTCACACATAGGACCTAGGGGTACTAGGTGAGTGTAACATACACGTACCGTACGAGGGCCCGGACTGCGACTCAAGGTCTTACGGGGCTTAGCCCAGCCCCAAGCTGCAGGACTGCCTCAGGACTTATGCGTTTTACGGCTGCCTTAGAGGACAGTCGGGCGATTTTTTTATTTACTTTGGGCCGCCCTCACCTCGCTGGTACGGTATTCTATACACAGAGCTGGAGATAACTGTTTTAAAATTTTACTTTACAAATTGTTTTAAAAGGTTGACGATAAAAGAGTTAACACAAAACTAACTTAACATTACTTACCTGGCGTAGGAGTTACCATGATAAAGAAGTAGGTTCACCCAGTACGGTGTCTGCACTACGGTTGGGTTGATTTCTGTCAATGCCGTAAATTTGGTTTCTACGGGCATGTTAGCAACCATGGGTTATATCAAAGTCCCATTCCATCAACTCTGCGTAGTTGGAAGTATATAATCTTTTTATTATTAACAGTAAAAAGTAAGCTGATATTTCGTCTTTATTGACACAAGCGATAAGACTGATGTGGTGAGCCACATCCTGTAACATTGTGTAGAAGTATTACTCGTAAGTTTTGCATGTGCATACGTACATTAAGACCACTAAAGGACCCGGTTTTTTAAATTTTAAAATGAACACAAAGTAAAATCCAACCAAACGGTATTACGGATAAGTCTACAGTTTAGTATATACAAAAAACTGACCAATGTTATGAAGCTAGAGAACCGATTGGCGTTTATTGATACAATATATTACGATTTATAATGTTTTTATTGGGATTCCACAGCCCCTCCCCGCTGCGGAAAGTGGTAGCCGGCCTTCTTTTATTTGCTACCTCCTGCACTCTTGTGCTCCCTTCTACTCTGTCAATAAAGCTTCGTCAATAGTTAAATTAAGCATGGTGTCATTAGGGATAGAGTAGTGACCCCAAGGCAGGGTCTTGATACCTCCATCCAATATATATCGTTTATCATCCCTTCCAGAAAGGGACATCTTATTCAACTCTACGCTATACAGTTCATGACGGTAACTTCTTATCATGTTCATTGAATGGTATACATCAGAGTGATTTTCTTTTGTACAGTTCACGCTCTTAGTGCTGTATTGGCGGGCAAAATTTTCTAAGCAGTACTTATAGTCATCAAAATTAATTTCATTTTTTACTGTGCTCATCTTGACACCTTTGGATTTTTTGATAATTCCATCATCGTTGCCGTCTTTCTTCTCTGATCTGCTTGCATACATCTTGGAGCGCAGTCCCACATATTCATACATTATTCTTCCATTGAGCTCATCCTTAAACTTTCCTATGACTTTTTTGTTTATTCGAGGAATGTTGTAGCGGTTGGGTTCTGGATAGCCGCTGGTGTCAAACAAATTGATCATCTCTTTCATATCAGTGTAGAAGTTGTCAGTTTCTATAAGGTAGGTGAGTGAGTCAGTGTCTGTGTATTGAAGCTGAGCTTTGGTGCCGTATCTGTTCTTGATGGTATTGAAATGGAAGTTATACATTAGAGTTTTTGATACGTCCAGAATACTCATACCAACGTATATGGCCTTATTGAAAAGGAGTTTCGTTCGGCTCATGTGGATAGCGGCAAGTTGTTCCGTGAAGATGGTCCGGTGTTTGAAGTTAGGCTTTGCAATCCATTTCTCAACTTGAACATCTTTTGTTGCCAGCCGTATATCAACTCGGTTACGGATGTTCTCCATCGTCTTTCCAAATACGCTATTATTCATGAGCTTATAAAAGTCCTTTTCAAAATCATTGGTGGCCTTGGTACGCATGTTAGTGTTCAATTCGATGTAACACTTGAGCCAGTTGCTTTGGGAAAAGCTAATTACTCGGTGTATTTTCTGTAGTCGCATGCCCAGTGACAGGTATTGCTTCAAGTTCCTATAGTGCAGCACATATTTTTCTTTGTGGAAGAGAGTTAGCAACAGTTTTTTTTCTTTGAATCCTGGTGGCGTCCGGTGTTCTGGAGCTAGAGGGAGGTCTGAATGAATGTCATGGAGTTGTTGAGGATATTCTAAATCCACTTCTAAGATATATCCAGTATCTGAGTCATCAGCGATTGTTGTGACATCTATGGAGCTTGGATTGTCTACCCACTTAAAGTCTTTGAATGGCATGTGCTGACTCATCGCCCATCCGTACAAATTATTGGCATCAAGGTACGTGAGATAGGTAGTAGGCTTGTCTGCATCGTACTCTTCCATGTACGGGTTGTTTGCATTTGCATGACGATGAGAGCACTGAGATACTCCCCCGCGTATTCCCTTACCAATCATAAGTGTCATGTTGTAATCAGTGAGAAGCTCAAGTTCAACATTGGTGGTTTTTAACATGGCACTCCAGGCAAGTCCTGGTGCAGTGAAGTACCAAGCTGGATCAAGATGGTATGTCTGCAGGCAGACGTCTCTGAAGTTCTCCATGATGTCAGCCAAAATAAGTACATCGGTCTGGTTGTAGAGTTCAGTGTACTCTTTCATACTCTGAATGTTGAAGGAATTCCAAACTTTGATGGCATGGTCGTAGTCCTCATTTGTAATTTGTTCCTTGTTTAACTTATTATAAAAGTCCTTCTTTTGTGGAAGGGATGTCAGCTGAAACTTGTTCAGTGAGTCCATGAAATCGTATGGGTAGACACCCTTTTTCGTTAGAAGTTGAAGCTGTTCACCAGAGTAATATTTTGAAGTGTGTCTGAATTGTTGAGGAGATAGGTTTTTTGCTAGTTTGTCGAGGCTAGATGGCATAAATCTGCATGAATCGAGAAATCTTAATTTTGTTCCTCCATTAACGTTGATGGTGTAGGAGATGTACCTCTCTTCATTGCTAGGAATAAGATCTATTGTTTCATCATTGAACCCAAACATTTTGATGAAGAGGTGGGTGTCGTAGCCACTCAGATTGTGTATGAAGATGGGGATAAAGTGGGGTTTACGGTACTTGAGATTGCATGAGTTGTGGGCAAGGCCTCTGAACTTGCCGGTAAGGTGGTCGTGGTCTCGTACTTTTTGATCTTCTTTTTCGGTGAATGGTTTTTGACAGATGTGACACAGCTGTGTGGATGAGATGGTGTTGAGATCTTCTAATGTAAGATCCATGGGTTTAACAGCCATGCTGGAGTAGAGGTAATGTATTTTCCGCGATTCATGTAACATATTCTCAACAAAGACTTGAGCTGCATCTATGCTGAAGTAGTTGACTGGATGGTCGCACTCTCCATCTGAATAGACGATGTAGTAAGAGAAGCTTATAGCTTCATGTCTCTGGTACTTTTCCGTGAACTTCCGCTTCGGTCCAATGGGCTGGTCTTCTTCCTTATTCTCCTCGTCAACACGAGTTAGCATGCACTCAAAGTCCGCGTACATTGCGAACGGGACTCGCATCTTCTTCTGCCCCTCTTCAAACTTGATAGTGCTTCCCTCCGGTGGCATGATAATCTTGACAGCTTCGTGCTCGTTGCAGTCCTCCGTGTGACGGTTGAGTAGGTCTTGCGTTCCAAAGTGTAGCAGGCAGCGACGACATATGTAGGTTCCACCATGATGATTAGTAACCTGGGATCTAACGAGTCGGCTCAGATCTCTGATGAGACAATAGTGGGTATTATCTCCATCCTTAACGTAGAGAAGATCGATGTGGTTTGGTTGCTCCCTGTCTGTCACCAGCAGCGGGTACACTACGAACTTTTCATCGTAGGCGTAGACATTGATGGAAAAGGCGCTTCTCTTCTCGAACAGCTTGATTTTATCGAGGGTGACGGGGAACTCGATTCCTTGGAGGTGCTGATCTAGCTCGTGTTCGAATGGTAGATAGTGGTGGATGCGGCGGGGTTGATCTTGCCATGAGACGGGATGAAGAGCCGCCAACACTGACCATAAGAAGCACTTCTGGTCGTTGTTTTGGATATTTAATATGGCTTTCTTGTCTTCAATCTTTTTAGGAAGGGGAATATAAGTAGATCCACGGAGTGGTAGGTATGTGTTGATTCTGAGTTGTAGCTTGAGAATTTTGGCTAGAGTCCAGCCAGATCCCTTAGCATAGAATTCGTCCATTTCGGCTAGGATCTTTCTTTCAGACTCTTTTACGTGCTCCAAAATATCTGTAGTTGGAAGATAGATGACATTTTTCGTTTTAAAATTCATCTCATTTGTTTCTTCTACGTTGTTGATATGTTTTTTATATTCTGCCAAAAGGACAATATTTGCCTTAATGTTCTCCTGCCTGACCAGCTCCATGATCTTGGATTGGATGAGGTGACGTGCTTTTTTCAAGAATATGGCGGGGTCTTTTATTTTAGGGTGATTATCTACAACATACGTCCTCATTTTTCCATTGAAAGCGTTCTCTACTTCCTCCATCACAAGAGCATCGCGACCGATCATGGTACTCCACGCAGACTTGACTGAGTTGTAGGCAGAGGTTATTGAGGTGCGGACGGTGTCGATGATAGAGGAGGAAGGGCTAGTAGATGGCTGAGGCTCATCGTGAGCTAAGCAGGTTTTCTTGGAAGTGGAGGGGCCTGGCTCGTCTGCTTTCCTCTTGAGGTGACCCGGATCGCACTTCTTGAGGTGGCGGCTGCGGTGGGAGAGGGTGATCATCGTCCCGCAGGAGTGGCAAGGTCGCTGGGGCTCGATGGTGGGCTTTGGGTTGCCACAGCGCTTGAGGTGGTGCGACATGTTCTTCCGAGATATGGCCTTAGCACATCTAGGGCAGGGAGCCTGGTTGGGATTCATGTTGATCTGCAACAAATGAAACACAATATCGTTAAACTCTCAATATCTATCTACTCGGGTATGTATAAAACTAGAAACTCTGTAGAAAAAGTTTTTCAATATCTTGGTGAAGGTAAGATAAGTTAGGTTAAGTAATAACTTTGGTAAAACTCTCAATACCCATCTACTTGGGTATGTATAAAACTCTGTAGAAAATGTTTTACAATATCACGGGGAAAGTAAGTTAGGTTATGTTCCTAGTGAGTACAATGCATTTATAGGTTATGTATACTTACTTTACGGTTGCAATAGATGCGTTGTAAATAGCGGAGCTGGTAGATGTGTCTCGTTCAAAGGTCTGAGACTGAATGAAGTTTGTTCTGAAATCATCGTAATATATGTATTACTACTACGTGAATCAAAATATAATTTTATTAGAGCCTACTACGTTAATCAAAAAGTAACAAAGATCCTACTTTATGTCGTAAGTGAGGTTATGTTAGCACTTTGTCTACTTGACTAATTTCAGAAGTTGAATATAATAAATATATAGGGTCTGCTAAGCTCTAAAATGTAAGGTTATGTTCCAAACAATAAATAAAGTCTCAAAAAGTGAGGTTATGTTTCAGACGTATGACTGATTCTGTACGAAAGCATAGAAGTTCATGGCTATTTTAGAAATTATATCATGAGGAAAATTTTACAAGACCAAAAAGTGGCTCAGTGTTAGGCACATCGGTGTTCTAACACGGCACTGGGTATGGTAGAAGCAAGCTAAGGGAACCTAGTGACAACTCCTAACGGCAGTTGCCTTATAAGGAAAAGCCAGTGCGTCACACGCTGGCCCCACCCGGGTATCCGCTGCCAAGTCGAAGTTGGCCGAGAGTGCGTCCCACCACTCTCACGGAATCCCCCGCGAGTCCTTGAGCCAACTATTGCAAGTTGGCTAAAGGACTGATCGGTGTTTAAAACTAGCCGAATCACAAGGACTCCTAGAGCGCACTGTTTTCGAGATATAAGCAAAAAACCACTTTTTACAAATTTACAACAAAATCAGACCGTAAATAGCGAAACTAGATCCAAAGTGGTGGGGATAAAGATAAGCCTAGAGACGATATTCATTAAATATTTCATCATTGGTCGATAGTGCATGTGTATCTGTACACGTGTACCAAATTTGAGCGAAATCGGACAGTTAATAATGAATAAACAGGGTGTTATTGATTTTCCAATTTTGGTTCGCGGCTCGATTTAATACTATGAATTAAACTACACTCGCTGAGGCAAATCGATTCAGTCGGAGCTTCCCAGCTAGCTACGTCTCGCATTCTCCACACTCAGTCTACAGCAACTGCTCCTGTCTGCGCAGAACTTCTCTGTTGGTGAGTATTTAGAAATTATACGGTCGGTGTTAGAGACAGGTCTTGAGTCCTTGTGATTCGGCTAGTTTTAAACACCGATCAGTCCTTTAGCCAACTTGCAATAGTTGGCTCAAGGACTCGCGGGGGATTCCGTGAGAGTGGTGGGACGCACTCTCGGCCAACTTCGACTTGGCAGCGGATACCCGGGTGGGGCCAGCGTGTGACGCACTGGCTTTTCCTTATAAGGCAACTGCCGTTAGGAGTCGTCACTAGGTTCTCTTAGCTTGCTTCTACCATACCCAGTGCCGTGTTAGAACACCGATGTGCCTAACACTGAGCCACTTTTTGGTCTTGTAAAATTTTCCTCATGATATAATTTCTAAAATAGCCATGAACTTCTATGCTTTCGTACAGAATCAGTCATACGTCTGAAACATAACCTCACTTTTTGAGACTTTATTTATTGTTTGGAACATAACCTTACATTTTAGAGCTTAGCAGACCCTATATATTTATTATATTCAACTTCTGAAATTAGTCAAGTAGACAAAGTGCTAACATAACCTCACTTACGACATAAAGTAGGATCTTTGTTACTTTTTGATTAACGTAGTAGGCTCTAATAAAATTATATTTTGATTCACATAGTAGTAATACATATATTACGATGATTTCAGAACAAACTTCATTCAGTCTCAGACCTTTGAACGAGACACATCTACCAGCTCCGCTATTTACAACGCATCTATTGCAACCGTAAAGTAAGTATACATAACCTATAAATGCATTGTACTCACTAGGAACATAACCTAACTTACTTTCCCCGTGATATTGTAAAACATTTTCTACAGAGTTTTATACATACCCAAGTAGATGGGTATTGAGAGTTTTACCAAAGTTATTACTTAACCTAACTTATCTTACCTTCACCAAGATATTGAAAAACTTTTTCTACAGAGTTTCTAGTTTGTATACATACCCGAGTAGATAGATATTGAGAGTTTAACGATATTGTGTTTCATTTGTTGCAGATCAACATGAATCCCAACCAGGCTCCCTGCCCTAGATGTGCTAAGGCCATATCTCGGAAGAACATGTCGCACCACCTCAAGCGCTGTGGCAACCCAAAGCCCACCATCGAGCCCCAGCGACCTTGCCACTCCTGCGGGACGATGATCACCCTCTCCCACCGCAGCCGCCACCTCAAGAAGTGCGATCCGGGTCACCTCAAGAGGAAAGCAGACGAGCCAGGCCCCTCCACTTCCAAGAAAACCTGCTTAGCTCACGATGAGCCTCAGCCATCTACTAGCCCTTCCTCCTCTATCATCGACACCGTCCGCACCTCAATAACCTCTGCCTACAACTCAGTCAAGTCTGCGTGGAGTACCATGATCGGTCGCGATGCTCTTGTGATGGAGGAAGTAGAGAACGCTTTCAATGGAAAAATGAGGACGTATGTTGTAGATAATCACCCTAAAATAAAAGACCCCGCCATATTCTTGAAAAAAGCACGTCACCTCATCCAATCCAAGATCATGGAGCTGGTCAGGCAGGAGAACATTAAGGCAAATATTGTCCTTTTGGCAGAATATAAAAAACATATCAACAACGTAGAAGAAACAAATGAGATGAATTTTAAAACGAAAAATGTCATCTATCTTCCAACTACAGATATTTTGGAGCACGTAAAAGAGTCTGAAAGAAAGATCCTAGCCGAAATGGACGAATTCTATGCTAAGGGATCTGGCTGGACTCTAGCCAAAATTCTCAAGCTACAACTCAGAATCAACACATACCTACCACTCCGTGGATCTACTTATATTCCCCTTCCTAAAAAGATTGAAGACAAGAAAGCCATATTAAATATCCAAAACAACGACCAGAAGTGCTTCTTATGGTCAGTGTTGGCGGCTCTTCATCCCGTCTCATGGCAAGATCAACCCCGCCGCATCCACCACTATCTACCATTCGAACACGAGCTAGATCAGCACCTCCAAGGAATCGAGTTCCCCGTCACCCTCGATAAAATCAAGCTGTTCGAAAAGAGAAGCGCCTTTTCCATCAATGTCTACGCCTACGATGAAAAGTTCGTAGTGTACCCGCTGCTGGTGACAGACAGGGAGCAACCAAACCACATCGATCTTCTCTACGTTAAGGATGGAGATAATACCCACTATTGTCTCATCAGAGATCTGAGCCGACTCGTTAGATCCCAGGTTACTAATCATCATGGTGGAACCTACATATGTCGTCGCTGCCTGCTACACTTTGGAACGCAAGACCTACTCAACCGTCACACGGAGGACTGCAACGAGCACGAAGCTGTCAAGATTATCATGCCACCGGAGGGAAGCACTATCAAGTTTGAAGAGGGGCAGAAGAAGATGCGAGTCCCGTTCGCAATGTACGCGGACTTTGAGTGCATGCTAACCCGTGTTGACGAGGAGAATAAGGAAGAAGACCAGCCCATTGGACCGAAGCGGAAGTTCACGGAAAAGTACCAGAGACATGAAGCTATAAGCTTCTCTTACTACATCGTCTATTCAGATGGAGAGTGCGACCATCCAGTCAACTACTTCGGCATAGATGCAGCTCAAGTCTTTGTTGAGAATATGTTACATGAATCGCGGAAAATACATTACCTCTACTCCAGCATGGCTGTTAAACCCATGGATCTTACATTAGAAGATCTCAACACCATCTCATCCACACAGCTGTGTCACATCTGTCAAAAACCATTCACCGAAAAAGAAGATCAAAAAGTACGAGACCACGACCACCTTACCGGCAAGTTCAGAGGCCTTGCCCACAACTCATGCAATCTCAAGTACCGTAAACCCCACTTTATCCCCATCTTCATACACAATCTGAGTGGCTACGACACCCACCTCTTCATCAAAATGTTTGGGTTCAATGATGAAACAATAGATCTTATTCCTAGCAATGAAGAGAGGTACATCTCCTACACCATCAACGTTAATGGAGGAACAAAATTAAGATTTCTCGATTCATGCAGATTTATGCCATCTAGCCTCGACAAACTAGCAAAAAACCTATCTCCTCAACAATTCAGACACACTTCAAAATATTACTCTGGTGAACAGCTTCAACTTCTAACGAAAAAGGGTGTCTACCCATACGATTTCATGGACTCACTGAACAAGTTTCAGCTGACATCCCTTCCACAAAAGAAGGACTTTTATAATAAGTTAAACAAGGAACAAATTACAAATGAGGACTACGACCATGCCATCAAAGTTTGGAATTCCTTCAACATTCAGAGTATGAAAGAGTACACTGAACTCTACAACCAGACCGATGTACTTATTTTGGCTGACATCATGGAGAACTTCAGAGACGTCTGCCTGCAGACATACCATCTTGATCCAGCTTGGTACTTCACTGCACCAGGACTTGCCTGGAGTGCCATGTTAAAAACCACCAATGTTGAACTTGAGCTTCTCACTGATTACAACATGACACTTATGATTGGTAAGGGAATACGCGGGGGAGTATCTCAGTGCTCTCATCGTCATGCAAATGCAAACAACCCGTACATGGAAGAGTACGATGCAGACAAGCCTACTACCTATCTCACGTACCTTGATGCCAATAATTTGTACGGATGGGCGATGAGTCAGCACATGCCATTCAAAGACTTTAAGTGGGTAGACAATCCAAGCTCCATAGATGTCACAACAATCGCTGATGACTCAGATACTGGATATATCTTAGAAGTGGATTTAGAATATCCTCAACAACTCCATGACATTCATTCAGACCTCCCTCTAGCTCCAGAACACCGGACGCCACCAGGATTCAAAGAAAAAAAACTGTTGCTAACTCTCTTCCACAAAGAAAAATATGTGCTGCACTATAGGAACTTGAAGCAATACCTGTCACTGGGCATGCGACTACAGAAAATACACCGAGTAATTAGCTTTTCCCAAAGCAACTGGCTCAAGTGTTACATCGAATTGAACACTAACATGCGTACCAAGGCCACCAATGATTTTGAAAAGGACTTTTATAAGCTCATGAATAATAGCGTATTTGGAAAGACGATGGAGAACATCCGTAACCGAGTTGATATACGGCTGGCAACAAAAGATGTTCAAGTTGAGAAATGGATTGCAAAGCCTAACTTCAAACACCGGACCATCTTCACGGAACAACTTGCCGCTATCCACATGAGCCGAACGAAACTCCTTTTCAATAAGGCCATATACGTTGGTATGAGTATTCTGGACGTATCAAAAACTCTAATGTATAACTTCCATTTCAATACCATCAAGAACAGATACGGCACCAAAGCTCAGCTTCAATACACAGACACTGACTCACTCACCTACCTTATAGAAACTGACAACTTCTACACTGACATGAAGAGATGATCAATTTGTTTGACACCAGCGGCTATCCAGAACCCAACCGCTACAACATTCCTCGAATAAACAAAAAAGTCATAGGAAAGTTTAAGGATGAGCTCAATGGAAGAATAATGTATGAATATGTGGGACTGCGCTCCAAGATGTATGCAAGCAGATCAGAGAAGAAAGACGGCAACGATGATGGAATTATCAAAAAATCCAAAGGTGTCAAGATGAGCACAGTAAAAAATGAAATTAATTTTGATGACTATAAGTACTGCTTAGAAAATTTTGCCCGCCAATACAGCACTAAGAGCGTGAACTGTACAAAAGAAAATCACTCTGATGTATACCATTCAATGAACATGATAAGAAGTTACCGTCATGAACTGTATAGCGTAGAGTTGAATAAGATGTCCCTTTCTGGAAGGGATGATAAACGATATATATTGGATGGAGGTATCAAGACCCTGACTTGGGGTCACTACTCTATCCCTAATGACACCATGCTTAATTTAACTATTGACGAAGCTTTATTGACAGAGTAGAAGGGAGCACAAGAGTGCAGGAGGTAGCAAATAAAAGAAGGCCGGCTACCACTTTCCGCAGCGGGGAGGGGCTGTGGAATCCCAATAAAAACATTATAAATCGTAATATATTGTATCAATAAACGCCAATCGGTTCTCTAGCTTCATAACATTGGTCAGTTTTTTGTATATACTAAACTGTAGACTTATCCGTAATACCGTTTGGTTGGATTTTACTTTGTGTTCATTTTAAAATTTAAAAAACCGGGTCCTTTAGTGGTCTTAATGTACGTATGCACATGCAAAACTTACGAGTAATACTTCTACACAATGTTACAGGATGTGGCTCACCACATCAGTCTTATCGCTTGTGTCAATAAAGACGAAATATCAGCTTACTTTTTACTGTTAATAATAAAAAGATTATATACTTCCAACTACGCAGAGTTGATGGAATGGGACTTTGATATAACCCATGGTTGCTAACATGCCCGTAGAAACCAAATTTACGGCATTGACAGAAATCAACCCAACCGTAGTGCAGACACCGTACTGGGTGAACCTACTTCTTTATCATGGTAACTCCTACGCCAGGTAAGTAATGTTAAGTTAGTTTTGTGTTAACTCTTTTATCGTCAACCTTTTAAAACAATTTGTAAAGTAAAATTTTAAAACAGTTATCTCCAGCTCTGTGTATAGAATACCGTACCAGCGAGGTGAGGGCGGCCCAAAGTAAATAAAAAAAATCGCCCGACTGTCCTCTAAGGCAGCCGTAAAACGCATAAGTCCTGAGGCAGTCCTGCAGCTTGGGGCTGGGCTAAGCCCCGTAAGACCTTGAGTCACAGTCCGGGCCCTCGTACGGTACGTGTATGTTACACTCACCTAGTACCCCTAGGTCCTATGTGTGAGAAAAAGATATATGTTTACAAGAAAAATAAAATAAAAAAATAAAAAAAATAAAAGCCCTTTGCAAGTTTGTGCGTCACATTGAAAGGCTTCTCCAAGTAAAGTGGCCTCTTTACTTTCAGAGGAACCAAAAAAAGTATTAAAAAATCTAAATAATTTTGGGGAGGTAGCATGTTGTTGGATGGCTACCACCGTAATGAGCGTTTTCTGTGGGGCTCATTACACTAAAATACCCGTGAGGGGTACCAGTCCTCCATCGGGTGCGTCCCATGGGAATTGGGCAATGCCCTTAAGTTTTGCCTTCAGCTTACTTGAGGGTAGTGAGGAATTAAATACTCACCGTGAAAAAACTGGTTAAATATTAGACAAACACCTGCGAGAAAGATCATGGAAAAGATATAGCATGGTACAAAATCAAGAAGTGATCTAAGTAAGATATAGTAAAACTGTGTAAGAGTAAATTATGTCCAAAAGTCATCTGTTTTTCAGTCAGTTTCTGTTTTCCTGTTTTTCTGTTTTCCTGTTTTTCTGTTTTCCTGTTTTTCTGTTTTCCTGTTTTCCTGTTTTCCTGTTTTTCTGTTTTTCATGTTTTTCTGTTTTTCATGTTTTTCTGTTTTTCTGTTTTCCTGTTTTCCAGTTTTTCAGTTTTCCTGTTTTTTTGTTTTCCTGTTTTTCTGGCGCGTAGATTATAAATCCCATAGAGTATAGATTTACTATAGAGTATAAGAGAAAATAATGCATTTTATGTAGTATAACAATGTAAAGGTTGCCATATAGTTAGGCTAAAAGTGCATTTTATATAGTATTGCTAGGGAATTAAGAGGGAAAATGGGAATTTGGGAGGGAAATTTTTGAGGGAGAGGGGAGGGATGGTAGCACTACATCCGGCCGCCACCTTGGATCACGTGACCACCGCCATCTTGGATCCGGGGCCGCCATCAATATCAAATCAAAATCAAAACCAATTCAAAATCAAATCAAAGTCAATAAAAATCAAATCAGATTCAAAGTCAAATCAAAGTCAATTAAAATCAAATCAAAGTCAATCAAAATCAAATCAAAGCCCATTAAAAATCGATTAAGGTTCACGTGACCTTCCCCCACCCCCCGTCGTACTTTCAGCGAAAAGTCGTACTTGGGGCGTTTGTCAATGCCCATATTATATCTACTAATGCAGATGCCTTCCTGCCAAAATTGATGTTATTATATAGGCATTCTACGAAAACCGAAAGCGCATCATCGGTAGTAGACATAAGGTGGCAGAGCGAGACCCACTCTCGGGCATCTTCGGCTCCTCAGATTCAAGATGGCGAATCACCTTCGGCATCTTCGGGTCACGTGACCCTGTCCTACCAACCCCCGTGGGTAATTTTCCCTTCCAAAATTTCCCTCCAGATTCCCAAATTTCCCCTCACATTTCCCACATCATACTATATAAAATGCACTTTTTCAAGATGACGGCCTTTCCCTTGTTATACTATATAAAATGCACTCTTAACCTTTCCCATTTCATACTATATAAAATGCAAAAGATGGCGGCCATTTACATATTTACTATATAAAAATGCACTTTTAACTTCGATTATTACCGTCGGCTACCTTCGTAAACTCTTAGCCTACGATATACGCGTCGGCTGCTGGTCTGGCGCGCATGTGCGGGGGACTTGTGCTCGGTGGATTATTTCTTATATACATTATAACAAATGCGCAAGCCTGATGGCAAAGCTTAGCAATACTAAGCGCATCCATTCAGAAACATGACGCCTTCGGAAGAGAAGTCCCTGGTGGTAATTCCCCTTCCCAAATTTCCCTCAAATTCCCTCGTTATACTATATAAAATACACTCCTAACCTTTCCCATGTTATACTATATAAAAATGCACTTTTCCCCAAGATGGCAGCCTTTCCACCTTATACTATATAAAATGATTTCGGGTACTTCCGGCGACTGTCGGCTACCTTCGTACTCTCTTTAGCCTACGATGCACACGCCGTCTGCTGGTCTGGCGCACAACCCAAATGCTATGGCTCTGATTGGTTGCCTCCCTACTTTACAAGTAATCTTTCTCACACGCACTGTTAGCCTACCTATTTAAATTAATTTTTCTCAAATTTTACAAATACACTGTTAACATGTACTCATACCTTCGGTTACTCATCTACGGCTTCCTTTAACAAACATTGTTACCTACATACTTCCGTTAAAAATATCCTAATCACGGTTGGGTACATACTACTTCCGGTTAAATTCGTATCAAACACACCCGACATCCTCTAAACTTACACGCTAGCTGAACACTCTTTACCCTAGAGCCCTCATGCCTACCGGACTATCCAACCTAAATTACTTTAACTGTACTTACAAAGTCTACTGGTGGCCGGGCTTTACCCACATCCGCTTCCGTTATTGGTCACAAGCTTCACATCTTAGTATAATATGTTTTTCTTTCATTAACTATCATCATGTACTATAACAATTTCCTATTTTCGTCCACCTTTGCATGCGTGTACATGGGTACCTAGGTTACAGTACTTACTTTCAGTCACTTTCATTATCAATTCTGTGGACATCCCCCCCCCCTCTACCTCACTTCCCTATCAACGTTCCTATCCAGAACCCATCAAGTCCCCCTACATAACGAACTAGCAGCACTCCACCTTCACTTCTTATACTCAAGAAGATTCCTTCTTTGTACTATAGCGACACTCAAGGACTAATTCACTACCATTTCACAATCTGTATCTCACTGCCTCTGCTCGATGCACTGGCAGTCCAATAGTTCTCGCGCACTTTTCTTATCGAAACCACTTCCGTTACCACAAACATTGTTTTTACATCTCGTGTCTTGCACAATCTCTTTTAATAATATCGAACACTTAATTAACATTGTATATGATTCCTTCTGATCATTTATTAAAACAGTACTACACTGGATGACGTAATCGGAGTTTCAGTCTGGACAGGCGCGTGATTCCAAATGCTGACGTTCTGATTGGTTGACCTTCCCCCTCCCCTACCCTCCCCCTCCCCCTCACCCCTCCCCTCCCCCATTCCATTCCTACTTCACTGAACAACACAAGTAATCTTTCTCACTTTCTGCTCTTGCGCTCACACTGAACAGACGTGTCTTCACTTTGCTCCTACTCGATATTTAATTACTTTAACTTTATTCTTTGTAATTTATATTTTGGACGCCGTTCTCTGTACGGTATTTCGAAAGTGATATACCAAGAGTAAGTTTCGTATACAGTATCAATATTCCTTGCGTTTGATTTGATTGACTAGAGTTTGAATATCCTTGTTTTTGAGCTTTTAATTCGATTTGAAGTACTATTAATATCATTTAATTTTATTTAATTACCCAAATATGGACAATCCTACGCCATAAACCACAACCTAGTCACCATATCCCGCCGGTTTGATACCACAGGAACTGACCTCCTTAACCGTTCTTACTGAACATAAAAATAAAATTATTTCGAATAAATAACCACCTAAACAGGCTTCGGGGGAGTAAAATGGTACATTCGCGGTTCAATTAAATTCACCAAAACAAGTAAACAACGAAGAAATGACTACAACTCCCTTCTTTCACGGTAAAACCCGTCCTTTGCTACCTTTCCGATTCTCTAGATAACTCAATACTCTGAAGCTACCAACAAAATTTAGAAAGCGTGGCTAAGTGGGTTAGCCAGGGTAGTGGGTGGGTAATAGAAAATGTTTTACGTCTAGATTTGTTCATTGTTAAATTTCAACCTTTGTACGCCTCTTCTTACATACCCACCCCGAAAAAAAGTTAACCATTCCAAACAGGGAATTGTAAAATATTAAGAACAACGATCAAAAATGGTTTCCTGTACTCTGTACTGCCCATCTGTACCCCGACCGAAATAGGCGAATAAGCTATTACAAAAAAACTTGAAAATAAATTAAACATGTCTGGGATTAGCTATCCTGTCAAAATTACCGATTTAGATAAATTTGAAAAACTGAACCCCGCTTTAATCCGTAAATGTCTTTGGATTTGAAAAAGACGAAATTTATCCTTTACGTAATAACCAAAGAAAAATTTAGAGCTCACCACGTAAACTTGTTACTACTGACTACTGACACGACCACTCACTACTGCCTGATCACTAACTTATCCCGACTGCTAGCTCACTTGACTAAAACACAACCCTGCTACATACTACTGTGACTACTGTCTACACAGATTTTCTTCCCAACTACGACTTACTGACCACTTACCTTTGTGTTCACCTCACGGAGCACAAAAGACCAGACTACCGACTGATGACGAAAAAATACAATGTCTTTTACAAACTATACACTTACCCACAAAGTACCATTCACCATTTACTGTGACTTTGAAAGTTTTGTTGTTCCAATCGACACAGCACTGAATGACCCTACTACTTCACACACGACCAACACTGCCCACCACGTCCCCTCTGGTTTTTGCTACGTAATTATTGACAGTGATGGCAAAATCGTAAAACAACCCAAAGTCTATAGCGGCCCCGACGTTGTAGATACTTTCTAAATTGTTTGATTGCAGAGTCTAAAGAGCTCTTACCAATTATTCATAAAAACATTCCTATTAATATGTCTCCGCAAGACAAAATGTTTTCAAAAATGCTACTACCTGTCACCTTTGTCAGAAACCTTTACACGGAGACAAAGTAGCCAACCATAATCATTTAACGGGTGAGTTCTTGGGACCTGCCCACAATTCATGTAACTTAAACTACAAGTACCTAAACACATTCCAGTCTTTTTCCATAACCTCAGAGGTTATGACTGCCACCACTTGATCCAAGGGCTAGGCAAATTCAAAAAGAAAAAACTGGTCATGTATCGCTACAACCAGTGAGCGGTACATTTCAGTCACCCTTGAGTCACTTCGTTTCCTGGATTCTTTACAGTTTCCTTAACGCCTCTTTGGACACAACTCGTGTCCAACCTAGTTTTCTGACGGGGCATCAAATTTCAAAATTTTAGGGCAGTGTATGACCAATCACAGACTTACTACTACGAAAAGGTGTCTTTCCCTAATACGTACATGACAGACGAATCAAAATTCAATGATACTTGAACTTCCTTTTCAAGGAGACGTTTTAACAACGACCTGACCAAAACACCTATATCCGACGAAGAACTATGTTCATTGCACAGACTGTGTGGACAGCCTTTGGACATGACTTCAATGAAAACAGTACCACGACCTGTACCTACTGACAGACGTATTGTTACTTGCCGACGTGTTTGAAAATTTTAGAACGACAAGTATGACTTACTACGGGATTGACCCATAGTAACGTCTACTCTGCCCCCGGACTGGCATGGAATTCCATGCTCAAAATGACAGACGTACGTCTTGAATGACTTACTGACATTGATCAACACTTGTTTGTTGAGTCCTGGGATCCGGGGCGGTGTCTCCATGATACCTAACCGTACGCCCAGGCCAACAACCCTTACCTTCCTGAATTTGACAAGACAAAACCCACCAACTACCTACTCTATCTTGTACTGTAACAATTTGTACGGCACCAGCATGTCCGATAGACTCCCAGAGTCTGGCTTTTAACTGGATCGACCCACAGGACATTGACATTACAAACGTACCCGACGACTCTGACATAGTGATTACATTTAGAAGTCGACTTACACCTACCCTGACCACTTACACGACTTACATTCAGACTTTCCACTGGCCCCCGAACGAAAAGTGGTGACATCGACAAAGCCCTTTTGAATAAATGTAGGGGCTTGCAACGAAAATCGACCCATAAACCTCCCAAGACTGAAAAAAAACTGCCTCTCTCTGACAAAAACCAAAACGGGTTTTTACACTAACCCCTACTCCCGGGATCCGGGGCGGGGTTCTCCATGATAAACCCAACCGGTACGCCCAGGCCCAAAAACCCTTACCTTCTGACTTTGACAAGGAAAAAAACCCCCCCCAATACCTACTTTTATCTTGACTGTAACAACCTGTACGGAACAAATATTCCGATAGATCCCAGAGTCTGATTTTTAAAAAAGGGTCGACCCTCAAGGCAAAGGGCTTTACAAAAGTACCCTTTTACGACCTTAAATTTGGGTAATTTTTTTAGAAAATGACTTAAAACTAAAACCCCGACCCCTTAAAACGACTTACATCAGGGCTTTTTTTATGGCCCCCAAACCCCCGGGAAAAAGGGGGTGACATACACATGTATCGAAAAAAAATACTTAAGGGACCCTTTCTAGACGAAATCGACTATAAAAAACCCCCCAAGGGCGAAAAAATACTGACTAAATTCTCTGGGCAAAAACCCAAATACGTTTACACTTTCAGGGGCCCTTAAAAACTTTACTTAAAAACTTGGACTTGTACTGACTAAAATACACAGGGGTTCTTAGCTTTAAAAAAGTCTGCCTGGTTAAGGGCCCCCTTTTTTAATTTTAAAAACCCAAAAAAGGGAAAACAGTCTAAAAATAACTTTGAAAAAGATTTTTTTTAAAAAAAATGAACAAAGCCACATATGGTAAATCTTTTTGGGAAAAGTTAGGTCACGAAATTTATTTTAAAAATTGTAAATAAAAAGGGAAAAAAAAATTGGTTTAAAATGGACCGCAAATCCCAAACTCAAGACTTTTTTTTTGCTTAAAAAAATAAAAGATATCGGGGATTGGCTTTTAAAAAAAAAAAAACCAAACTTCTTTTAAAAAAGACCCCCTTTTTTGGGTTTTATTTACAGTTTTAGAAATTTCAAAATTAATAATGTACAATTTTTCACTACAATTGGACAATTACAAAGTACGGGAAAAACGTTAAGCTTTGCATGACTGCTACAGACTCACTATTCTACAACGTATATACTCCGGATGTCTATGCGGACATGAAAATAGAATTACCACCTTTTTGATACTCTCAGACTATCCCACCTAGCCACCCATGTTATAGTGTAGAAAAACAAAAAAAAACGTTAGGAAAATTTAAAGACGAGCTTAATATCAAATCCAGCTAGGGAAATAATTGGCTTGAGAGCGAAATGCTACTCTGTTTTAAACTCAGATCTAGAGGAAAGAAGGCTGGCTAAAGGGCGTCCCCCCGAGTCGCGATAAAAAAAACACCTAAAACACGAAATGTACAAAAACTGCTTGCTTAAACATTCATTAAAAACAACATCAGCTCTAAATATCCGCAGTGACAAAACATAACATTTTAACACGCAACACATTTCCAAATTATCTCTATCCCCCCTTTGAGACAAACGTTACATCTTGGAAAATGGAATTGACCACTTTAGCCTACGGACACCATTTAATTAACAAAAAACGAGCTTCTAGAACACGACCACGATTACGTAACTAAAAAAACCAAAAATAAAATAAAAACGTACCTTAAAAAATAAATATAAAAGCAAACTCATCTTGACGTACGTCGTTTTTTAGCCCTACTCCCATCCTCTCCATTACTGACTGACTGACAATCCCTTCCCCCACCACTCCCTTCCTTTCCCACAATCCTGTTCAACTTGCACTAATCGGCGCCCAATCCCACTAAATCGGAACCTTTCTAAAATATTGGACAGGTTTCTTTGTATATATGAAAGATTTGTACATAACTTATCCGTAAATTTGTAATATTTGTAAATATTTGTAAATACCGGGTCCTTAGCAGTTTCAATGTACATGCAAAGTCTACGAGTAATACTTTCTACACAATGTTACAGGGATGTGGCTCCCAACATCCAATCTTATCGCTTGTTGTCACAAAGGCGAAATATCAGCTTGGTTCTTATTGTTAATAATATAAAGATTATATACTTCCAACTACTAAAAAAAAGCGATGGAATGAGATTTGTAACCCAAGGTTACTACATGTCCGTAGAAACCCAATTTACGGCATTGGATGGGCTCAATCCAACCGTAGTGCAATGTAAAACTCTCGTACTGGGCGAACCTTCTTCTTGATTACGGTAACTCCTACGCCAGGTAAGTAATTTTAAGTTAGTTTTAAGTAAATATTTTTACCGTCAACCTTTAAAAAAACAATCTGTAAGTAAATTTCTGTTATAAATATGAACACTTTTGTGAGTTTACATAACTACAATTTATTAACGGATATCTCCAGCTCGGTGTGAATTTCTATAGAATACCGTACCATCGAGGTGAGGGCGGGGCCCCCAAATTTAATAAAAAAAAACGCCCGACTGTTTTTTCAAAAGGCCCGTAAAAAAGGTAAGTTCCCGAAACAGGGCCTGCAGCTTTGGGGCTGGGGTTTAAACCCCGAAAAACCTTTAGCCCAGTCCGGGCCCTCCTTTAAAGGGAGGTTGAAATTTAATGTTACACTATTAAGGGTGGACAGTAAACCGTATGGGCCCCCTGTGGGGAGGGAAAAAAAAAGTAACCTACAAAAAAAAAGGAAAAAAAAAAACACAAAAACCTACGTAAGGGAAAAAAAAGAATTTAAAAATAATAAAAAAAAAATTTTTTAAAAAAAAACCCCTTTGTAAGTCTGGAAAGTAAAATTTAAAGGGTTCTCTAAGTAAAGTGATGTCCCTTTTCTTACAGAGGGAACTTTTAAAAAAAAAACCCAAAAAAAAAAATTAAAAAAAAAATAAAAAAACAATAACTAAAAAAATACTGGAGGTAAACATTTTGTTGGTTGGCTACCACCGTAACTTGCGATGGATGGGGCAAGTTACACTAAAATACCCGTGGGGGATACCAGTCCCTCTATCGAGGCGCGTCCCATGGGAATTGGCAATGCCCTTCGAGTTTTGCCTTCAGCTTACTTGATGGTAGTGAGGAATTAAATACTCACCGTGAAAAAAAAGCTGGTTAAATCAAAAACATCAATAAAATCTGCGAGAAAGATCATGGTATAGTACAGAATCAGGAAATGATCTTAGTACGATATGGTAAAAACTTTCTATAAAAAGAGTAAATTCCATCCAAAAGTAAAGAAAAAAAATCAAAAGATACATACAAATTTCAGAAAAAGAGTCATTTTACATAAAAAAATGTGTTGAAAAATGTTTCAAATCAAGAAAGAAATACCATCATAGGTACTCTCCAAACCCCTTAAAATTTAGTTAAAATGTCAATAAATAGGGTTATTTTTGTACAAAATATGTTATAATTCCCCTAAAAGCATTAAAATTCAGTGTCATAAACAATGATATTTGTTCTAAACATTAAAAAACCTTTAAAATTATCTAATAGACTCTTTATAAACTTAGTTTAGTGCTCAAATCAACACACAAGAAGACCAAACACAAACTCTGACAAACATATAAAGACTCTTGGTTGCCACCCACCTACTCAACATACAACAACTCTGATAGATCCTCCACCTAACCATTAAATAAAACCTTTGATAGACCACCAACACACATGAACAACCTACATACAAACATTCATCACTCTTTGACTTACCGGCCCACCTACTCAACACACAGAGTAGACTACGTAACTAACCGATTACATAATACCTCAGATTGACACCCAACATTCATGGAAGACCTACCTACCAAACATACAACTTGATTGACCCATACCACCTACACACCACACATTCATCTTGATAATCCAATCACCCTCCCATAAAAAGACACTTGTCAGACTAATTTACTTAACATACAAGACACCACACACTCTACATCAACCATCTACCTACTCAAACACACAAAGACCATCCACACACTCTACATATAAGACTCTTGGTATGGTCATCACCAACCCAACATATAACACCTTCTGATACACCATTCACTTGAACATAACATAAAACCTTAGATTGACACACATCATTCATGGTAGACCTACCTACCAAAACATACAACTTGACACGACCACCCACCTACACATCACATACTTACACACTATTACTCTCGATAGAGTCACTTAACTACCTATTACATTAAAGCCTCCGATTGACTCACAGTCCTAACATTCATAAACAACTAACCTACCAAACATACGACACAACCACCAACAAAAAACAAAACTTCACGTATAACCACCCATTTAACATACAAGACCAAACCACACATCATACAATCATGACTTAACAAGAACAACCCACCTACCACCTACTCAACCATTCTACACTCTTGACTAAACCACCCACCTACTCAACACACAGATAGACTACGATAACCATCCATTACATAAAACCATTGATCAACACCCAACATTCATGGATGACCTACCTACCAAACACACAACTTGACCACCTTCCCAAAGCATAAGACTTTTGAAGGACCACCTACCAAACATACAAGAAACAAACCACACACCTTACAGGCATGACCTAACAGTCCACCCACCTACTCAACATATAAACACCTCTGATACACCATCCACTTGAACATATACATAAAACTTGTGATATTCCACACAATCACCAAACACACATGACTCTTAATAGACCAATCCACCTACCTTTGCACAACACGATTCCTTATGACACACCCTACACCCCACCACTCATCCTACCAGACAAAAACTCCTAGAGAACTACCCATCCACCATAAAAACACTATTTCTTCATATAATCATGTTTTAAAATAACATTATTACACTGTCAAGATAGGTTTAACTATAGCTAAAGACCCAAAGGGTTACCTAAAATTCTGTTTTCTCTAGAAATCTGAGAGACGTTGGTGGAAAAACATCCAACTAAATATAGAAACTTAAGAATTAGCTAGTAGTTTCTCTATAAATTACTGCTATACAACTAAAAAAATATGAGAAAAAGTTGGGTTAAAAAAACAATGAACATAGAAAATGTTAGGTTTAAAAACAATGAAACACAGAAAAAGTTAGGTTAGCAAACATCCGAAAAGTTCAGTTAAAATTACCAAACTCAAAAATGGGACATTTTTGACTTTGTTAATTTTAACAACTTTTCGGAAAAGTAAGGATAGCAATCAACCTTTCGGTTGATTGCTAGACCTTACTTTTCTGATGTTTGCTAACCTAACTTTTTCTGTGTTCATTGTTTTTAAACCTAACATTTTCTATGTTCATTGTTTTTTTAACCCAACTTTTTCTCATATTTTTTTAGTTGTATAGCAGAATTTATATGAAACTACTAGCTAATTCTTATTTTCTATATTTAGTTTGGATGTTTTCCACCAACGTCTCTCATATTTCTAGAGAAAACAGAATTTTAGGTAACACTTTAGGTCTTTAGCTATATTAAACCTATCTTACAGTGTAATAATGTTATTTTAAAACATGATTATATGAAGAAATAGTGTTTTTATGGTGGATGGGTAGTTCTCTAGGAGTTTTGTCTGTAGGATGAGTGGTGGGTGTAGGGTGTGTCCCTAAGGAATCGTGTGTGCAAAGGTAGGTGGATTGGTCTATTAAGAGTCATGTGTGTTTGGTGATTGTGTGGAATATCACAAGTTTTATGTAATGTTCAAGTGGATGGTGTATCAGAGGTGTTATATGTTGAGTAGGTGGGTGGACTGTTAGGTCATGCCTGTAAGGTGTGTGGTTGTTCTTGTATGTTTGGTAGGTGGTCCTTCAAAAGTCTTATGCTTTGGGAAGGTGGTCAAGTTGTGTGTTTTGGTAGGTAGGTCATCCATGAATGTTGGGTGTTGATCAATGGTTTTATGTAATGGATGGTTACGTAGTCTATCTGTGTGTTGAGTAGGTGGGTGGTTAGTCAAGAGTGTAGAATGTTGAGTAGGTGGTAGGTGGGTTGTTCATGTTAAGTCATGATTGTATGGTGTGTGGTTGGTCTTGTATGTTAAATGGGTGGTTATACGTGAAGTTTTGTTTTTTGTTGGTGGTTGAGTCGTATGTTTGGTAGGTTAGTTGTTTATGAATGTTAGGACTGTGAGTCAATCGGAGGCTTTATGTAATAGGTAGTTAAGTGATCTATCGAGAGTACTGTGTGTGATGTGTAGGTGGGTGGTCGGTCAAGTTGTATGTTTGGTAGGTAGGTCTACCATGAATGATGTGTGTCAATCTAAGGTTTTATGTTATGTTCAAGTGAATGGTGTATCAGAGGTGTTATATGTTGGGTGGTGAGTGACCAACTAAGAGTCCTTATATGTAGAGTGTGTGGATGGTCTTTGTGTGTTGAGTAGGTAGATGGTTGATGTAGAGTGTGTGGTGTCTTGTATGTTAAGTAAATAGTCTGACAAGAGTCTTTTTATGGGAGGGTGATTGGATTATCAAGATGAATGTGTGGTGTGTAGGTGGATGGTCAATCAAGTTGTATGTTTGGTAGGTAGGTCTTCCATGAATGTTGGGTGTCAATCTGAGGTTTTATGTAATGGTTAGTTACGTAGTCTCTCTGTGTGTTGAGTAGGTGGGCGGTAAGTCAAGAGTGATGAATGTTTGTAGGTAGGTTGTTCATGTGTGTTGGTGGTCTATCAAAGGTTTTATGTAATGGTTAGGTGGATGATCTATCAGAGTTGTTGTATGTTGAGTAGGTGGGTGGCCAACCAAGAGTCTTATATGTAGAGTTTGTGTTTGGTCTTTTGTGTGTTGATTTGAGCACAAACTAAGTTTATAAAGAGTCTATTAGATAATTTTAAAGGTTTTTTAATGTTTAGAACAAATATCATTGTTATGACACTGAATTTTAATGCTTTTAGGGAATTATAACATATTTTGTACAAAAATAACCCTATTTATTGACATTTTAACTAAATTTTAAGGGGTTTGGAGAGTACTATGATGGTATTTCTTTCTTGATTTGAAACATTTTTCAACACATTTTTTATGTAAAATGACTCTTTTTCTGAAATTTGTATGTATCTTTGATTTTTTTTTCTTACTTTTGGATGGAATTTACTCTTTTTATAGAAAGTTTTACCATATCGTACTAAGATCACTTCCTGATTCTGTACTATACCATGATCTTTCTCGCAGATTTTATTGATGTTTTTGATTTAACCAGTTTTTTTTCACGGTGAGTATTTAATTCCTCACTACCCTCAAGTAAGCTGAAGGCAAAACTGAAGGGCATTGCCCAATTCCCATGGGACGCGCTCGATAGAGGACTGGTATCCCCCACGGGTATTTTAGTGTAACTTGCCCCATCCATCGCAAGTTACGGTGGTAGCCAACCAACAAAATGCTACCTCTCAGTATTATTTAGTTATTGTTTTTTTATAATTTTTTAATTTATTTTTTGTATTTTTTTGAGTCCCTCTGTAAGTAAAGACATCACTTTACTTAGAGAAGCCTTTCAATGTGACGTACAGACTTACAAAGGGGTTTTTCTTTATAAATTTGTTTTTATTATTTTTGATTCTGTTTTTTTACAGTAGGTTTTTGTGTTTTTTTTTCTTTTTTTGTAGGTTACTCTCCCTCACACATGGGACCTACGGATACTGTCCAGCCATAGAGTGTAACATTCAATCATACACGTACCTTACGAGGGCCCGGACTGCGACTCAAGGTCTTACGGGGATTAGCCCAGCCCCAAGCTGCAGGACTGTCTCAGGACTTACACGTTTTACGGCTGCCTTTGAGAACAGTCGGGCGATTTTTTATTAAATTTGGGCCGCCCTCACCTCGATGGTACGGTATTCTATAGAAATTCACACAGAGCTGGAGATATCCGTTAATAAATTGTAGTTATGTAAACTCACAAAAGTGTTCATATTATAACAGAATTTACTTTACAGATTGTTTTTTAAAGGTTGACGGTAAAAATATTTACTTAAAACTAACTTAAAATTACTTACCTGGCGTAGGAGTTACCGTAATCAAGAAGAAGGTTCGCCCAGTACGAGAGTTTTACATTGCACTACGGTTGGATTGAGCCCATCCAATGCCGTAAATTGGGTTTCTACGGACATGTTAGTAACCATGGGTTACAATCTCATTCCATCGCTTTTTTTTAGTAGTTGGAAGTATATAATCTTTATATTATTAACAATAAGAACCAAGCTGATATTTCGCCTTTGTGACACAAGCGATAAGATTGATGTGGTGAGCCACATCCTGTAACATTGTGTAGAAGTATTACTCGTAGACTTTGCATGTACATTGAAACTGCTAAAGGACCCGGTTATTTACAAATATTTACAAATATTACAAATTTACGGATAAGTTATGTACAAATCTTCATATATACAAAGAAACTGTCCAATATTTTAGAAAGGTTCCGATTTAGTGGGATTGGCGCCATTAGTGCAAGTTGAACAGGATGTGGGAAAGGAAGGAGTGGTGGGGGAAGGGATTGTCAGTCAGTCAGTAATGGAGAGGATGGAGTAGGGCTAAAACGACTTACGTCAAGATGAGTTTGCTTTTATATTTATTTTTTAAAGTACGTTTTTATTTTATTTTTGGTTTTTTAGTTACGTAATCGTGGTCGTGTTCTAAAGCTCGTTTTTTGTTAATTAAATGGTGTCCGTAGGCTAAAGTGTCAATTCCATTTTCCAAGATGTAACGTTTGTCGTCAAAGGGGGATAGAGATAATTTGGAAATGTGTTGCGTGTAAATGTTATGTTTGTCACTGCGGATATTTAGAGCTGATGTTGTTTTTAATGAATGTTTAAGCAAGCAGTTTTTGTACATTTCGTGTTTTAGGTGTTTTTTTATCGCGACTCGGGGGACGCCTTTAGCCACCTTCTTTTCCTCTAGATCTGAGTTTAAAACAGAGTAGCATTTCGCTCTCAAGCCAATTATTTCCCTAGCTGGATTTGAATTTAACTCGTCTTTAAATTTTCCTAACGTTTTTTTGTTTTCTACACTATAACATGGGTGGCTAGGTGGATAGTCTGAAGTATCAAAAAGGTGTAATTCATTTTTCATGTCCGCATAGACATCCGGAGTATATACGTTGTAGAATAGTGAGTCTGTATCAGTCATGCAAAGCTTAACGTTTTTCCCGTACTTTGTAATTGTCCAATTGTAGTGAAAATTGTACATTATTAATTTTGAAATTTCTAAAACTGTAAATCCAACATAAATGGGTCTGTTTAAGAAGATGGTTTGTTTTTTTAAAGCCAATCCCGCGATATCTTTATTGTAAGCAAAGAAAGTCTTGAGTCTGGGACTAGCTGTCCATTTTACCAATTGTTTCTCGTTATTTACAAGTTTAAAATCAATACGTGACCTAACATTTTCCAAAGATTTACCATATGTGGCGTTGTTCATTAATTTGAAAAAATCTTTTTCAAAGTTATTTTTAGACTGTTTTCTTTTTTCGGTATTGAAGTTAATAAATGGGGCTAACCAGGCAGACTGTTTAAAGCTAAGAACTCTGTGTATTTTAGTCAGTACAAGTCCAAGTTGTAAGTAAAGTTTTAGAGTCCTGTAGTGTACAACGTACTTGGTTTTGTCAGAGAGAGTAGTCAGTAGTTTTTCAGTCTTGGGAGGTTTATAGTCGAGTTCGTCTAGCAAGTCCCTACAGTATGTCGATAGCATGTCGTATGTCACCACTTTTCGTTCGGGGGCCAGTGGAAAGTCTGAGTGTAAGTCGTGTAAGTGGTCAGGGTAGTGTAAGTCGACTTCTAAAATATATCCAATGTCAGAGTCGTCAGGTACTTTTGTAAAGTCAATGTCTTGAGGGTCGATCCATTTAAAATCAGACTCTGGGAGTCTATCGGACATACTAGTTCCGTACAGGTTGTTACAGTCAAGATAGAGTAGGTAGTTGGTGGGTTTTGTCTTGTCAAAGTCAGGAAGGTAAGGGTTGTTGGCCTGGGCGTACCGGTTAGGTATCATGGAGACACCGCCCCGGATCCCAGAGTACGGTAGTGTACAACGTACTTGGTTTTGTCAGAGAGAGTAGTCAGTAGTTTTTCAGTCTTGGGAGGTTTATAGTCGAGTTCGTCTAGCAAGTCCCTACAGTATGTCGATAGCATGTCGTATGTCACCACTTTTCGTTCGGGGGCCAGTGGAAAGTCTGAATGTAAGTCGTGTAAGTGGTCAGGGTAGTGTAAGTCGACTTCTAAAATGTAACCTATGTCAGAGTCGTCGGGTACGTTTGTAATGTCAATGTCCTGTGGGTCGATCCAGTTAAAGCCAGACTCTGGGAGTCTATCGGACATGCTGGTGCCGTACAAATTGTTACAGTCAAGATAGAGTAGGTAGTTGGTGGGTTTTGTCTTGTCAAAGTCAGGAAGATAAGGGTTGTTGGCCTGGGCGTACCGGTTAGGTATCATGGAGACACCGCCCCGGATCCCAGACTCAACAAACAAGTGTTGATCAATGTCAGTAAGTAATTCAAGACGTACGTCTGTCATTTTGAGCATGGAATTCCATGCCAGTCCGGGGGCAGAGTAGACGTTACATGGGTCAATCCCGTAGTAAGTCATACTTGTCGTTCTAAAATTTTCAAACACGTCGGCAAGTAACAATACGTCTGTCAGTAGGTACAGGTCGTGGTACTGTTTCATTGAAGTCATGTCAAAGGCTGTCCACACAGTCTGTGCATGTACATAGTCTTCGTCGGATATAGGTGTTTTGGTCAGGTCGTTGTAAAACGTCTCCTTGGGAGGAAGTTCAGTATCATTGAATTTTGATTCGTCTGTCATGTACGTATAGGGAAAGACACCTTTTCGTAGTAGTAAGTCTGTGTTGGTCATACACTGCCCTAAAATTTTGAATTTGGAAGCCCCGTCAGAAACTAGGTTGGACACGAGTATGTCCAAAGAGGCGTTAAGGAACTGTAAAGAATCCAGGAAACGAAGTGACTCAAGGGTGACTGAAATGTACCGCTCACTGGTTGTAGCGATACATGACAGTTTTTCTTTTTTGAATTTGCCTAGCCCTTGGATCAAGTGGTGGCAGTCATAACCTCTGAGGTTATGGAAAAAGACTGGAATGTGTTTAGGTACTTGGTAGTTTAAGTTACATGAATTGTGGGCAGGTCCCAAGAACTCACCCGTTAAATGATTATGGTTGGCTACTTTGTCTCCGTGTAAAGGTTTCTGACAAAGGTGACAGGTAGTAGCATTTTTGAAAACAATTTTGTCTTGCGGAGACATATTAATAGGAATGTTTTTATGAATAATTGGTAAGAGCTCTTTAGACTCTGCAATCAAACAATTTAGAAAAGTATCTACAACGTCGGGGCCGCTATAGACTTTGGGTTGTTTTACGATTTTGCCATCACTGTCAATAATTACGTAGCAAAAACCAGAGGGGACGTGGTGGGCAGTGTTGGTCGTGTGTGAAGTAGTAGGGTCATTCAGTGCTGTGTCGATTGGAACAACAAAACTTTCAAAGTCACAGTAAATGGTGAATGGTACTTTGTGGGTAAGTGTATAGTTTGTAAAAGACATGTATTTTTCGTCATCAGTCGGTAGTCTGGTCTTTTGTGCTCCGTGAGGTGAACACAAAGGTAAGTGGTCAGTAAGTCGTAGTTGGGAAGAAAATCTGTGTAGACAGTAGTCACAGTAGTATGTAGCTGGGTTGTGTTTAGTCAAGTGAGATAAGAGTCGGGATAAGTTAGTGATGAGGCAGTAGTGAGTGGTCGTGTCAGTAGTCAGTAGTAACAAGTTTACGTGGTGAACTCTAAATTTTTCTTTGGTTATACGTAAAGGATAAATTTCGTCTTTTTCAAATCCAAAGACATTTACGGATAAAGCGGGGTTCAGTTTTTCAAATTTATCTAAATCGGTAATTTTGACAGGATAGCTAATCCCAGACATGTTTAATTTATTTTCAAGTTTTTTGTAATAGCTTATTCGCCTATTTCGGTCGGGGTACAGATGGGCAAGTACAGAGTACAGGAAACATTTTTGATCGTTGTTCTTAATATTTACAATTCCCTGTTTGGAATGGTTAATTTTTTTCGGGGTGGGTATGTAAGAAGAAGCGTACAAAGGTTGAAATTTAACAATGAACAAATCTAGACGTAAAACATTTTCTATTACCCACCCACTACCCTGGCTAACCCACTTGGCCACGCTTTCTAAAATTTTGTCGATATCTTCAGAGTATTGAGTATCTAGAGAATCGGAAGGTAGCAAAGGACGGGTTTTACCGTGAAAGAAGGGAGTTGTAGTCATTTCTTCGTTGTTTATTGTTTTGGTGAATTTAATTTGAACCGCGATGTACCATTTTACTCCCCCGAGCCTGTTTAGGTGGTTATTTATTTCGGAAATAATTTTATTTTTATGTTCAGTAAGAACGGTAAGGAGGTCAGTTCCTGTGGTATCAAACCGGCGGGATATGGTGACTAGGTTGTGGTTTATGGCGTAGGATTCCATATTTGGTAATTAAATAAAATTAAATGATATTAATAGTACTTCAAATCGAATTAAAAGCTCAAAAACAAGGATATTCAAACTCTAGTCAATCAAATCAAACGCAAGGAATATTGATACTGTATACGAAACTTACTCTTGGTATATCACTTTCGAAATACCGTACAGAGAACGGCGTCCAAAATTTAAATTACAAGAATAAAGTTAAAGTAATTAATATCGAGTAGGAGCAAAGTGAAGACACGTCTGATCAGTGTGAGCGCAAGAGCAGAAGTGAGAAAGATTACTTGTGTTGTTCAGTGAAGTAGGGATGGATGGGGGAGGGGAGGGGAGGGGGAGGGGAGGGAGGGGAGGGGGAAGGTCAACCAATCAGAACGTAGCATTTGGATCACGCGCCTGTCCAGACTTGAAACTCCGATTACGTCATCCAGTGTAGTACTGTTTTAATAAATGATCAGAAGGAATCATATACAATGTTAATTAAGTGTTCGATATTATTAAAAGAGATTGTGCAAGACACGAGATGTAAAACAATGTTTGTGGTAACGGAAGTGGTTTCGATAAGAAAAGTGCGCGAGAACTATTGGACTGCCAGTGCATCGAGCAGAGGCAGTGAGATACAGATTGTGAAATGGTAGTGAATTAGTCCTTGAGTGTCGCTATAGTACAAAGGAAGGAATTTTTGAGTATAAGAAGTGAAGGTGGGTGTGCTAGTTTCGTTATGTAGGGGGACTGATGGGTTCTGGATAGGAACGTTGATAGGAAGTGAGGTAGAGGGGGGGGGGAGTCCACAGAATTGATAATGAAAGTGACTGAAAGTAAGTAATGTAACCTAGGTACCATGTACACGCATGCAAAGGTGGACGAAAATAGGAAATTATTATAGTACATGATGATAGTTAATGAAAGAAAACATATTATACTAAGATGTGAAGCTTGTGACCAATAACGGAAGCGGATGTGGTAAAGCCCGGCCACCAGTAGACTTTGTAAGTACAGTTAAAGTAATTTAGGTTGGATAGTCCGGTAGGCATGAGGGCTCTAGGGTAAGAGTGTTCAGCTAGCGTGTTAAGTTTAGAGGATGTCGGGTGTGTTTGATACGAATTTAACCGGAAGTAGTATGTACCCAACCGTGATTAGATATTTTTAACGGAAGTATGTAGGTAACAATGTTTGTTAAAGGAAGCCGTAGATGAGTAACCGAAGGTATGAGTACATGTTAACAGTGTATTTGTTAACATTTGAGAAAAATTAATTTAAATAGGTAGGCTAACAGTGCGTGTGAGAAAGATTACTTGTAAAGTAGGGAGGCAACCAATCAGAGCGTAGCATTTGGGTGTGCGCCAGACCAGCAGACGGCGTGTGCATCGTAGGCTAAGAGCGTACGAAGGTAGCCGACAGTCGCCGGAAGTACCCGAAAGCATTTTATATAGTATAAGGTGGGAAAGGCTGCCATCTTGGGGAAAAGTGCATTTTATATAGTATAACATGGGAAAGGTTAGGAGTGTATTTTATATAGTATAACGAGGGAATTTGAGGGAAATTTGGGAAGGGGAATTACCACCAGGGACTTCTCTTCCGAAGGCGTCATGTTTCTGAATGGATGCGCTTAGTATTGCTAAGCTTTGCCACCAGGTGCGCATTTGTTATAATGTATATAAGAAATAATCCACCGAGCACAAGTCCCCGCACATGCGCGCCAGACCAGCAGCCGACGCGTATATCGTAGGCTAAGAGTGTACGAAGGTAGCCGACGGTAATAATCGAAGTTTAAAAGTGCATTTTATATAGTAAATATGTAAATGGCCGCCATCTTTTGCATTTTATATAGTATGAAATGGGAAAGGTTAAGAGTGCATTTTATATAGTATAACAAGGGAAAGGCCGCCATCTTGAAAAAGTGCATTTTATATAGTATGATGTGGGAAATGTGAGGGAAATTTGGGAATCTGGAGGGAAATTTTGGAAGGGAAAATTCCCACGGGGGTTGGTAGGACTGGGTCACGTGACCCGAAGATGCCCGAAGGTGATCGCCATCTTGAATCTGAGAGCCGAAGATGCCCGAGAGTGGGTCTCGCTCTGCCACCTTATGTCTACTATCGGTGGATTTGCCTTTAGTGAACCCATACTGATTATCACTAAAAAAATGATTACTGTTCAGAAAATTTAGAAGCCGTTTTTTTCATAATTTTCTCTAGTATTTTTAAAATAATAGGTAGAAGGCTAATAGGTCTCAGGTTATCCAGTTTAATGGAGTTACTTTTCTTCACTAAAGGAACTACTACACTCTTCTTAAAATAGGTCGGGAAATGGCCTGACTTAAAACTTAAATTAAAAATGTGTTCAAGAACAGGAGCAATACTAAGGCTTATTTGCTTAAGTAAATCAACAGAAATTTTGATCCAAATTTGGATCCAAATTGATCCAAAAAAATCCACGCGATTTTTTGTTTTTCAAATGTGCAATTATATCTAAAACTTCTTTCTTGTCAGTTCTGTAGATAAAAAAAGATTCAGGGGTTGGGTTGGTAGTGCTGTCGTCCCAGGCGCCGGCGCTAGGAAGGTTGGTGGTCAGATGATTTGCCGCACTGGCGAAATATTTGTTTACTCCCGTACTGATAAGACCTGGATTATCAATAACAGTGCCGTTTTCTAGTTCTATTTGACTCAACTCGTTTTTACTCTTATTTCCTGTAATTTGATTTATGATTTTCCACTGTTCTTTACTATTACCACTGTATTTATTTAACAAGTTAGTAAAAAAAGAATTCTTAGTAGAATCGATTTTATTTTTTAATCGCTCATGGTAATTCTCATAATACCTCTTAAGCTTAACATCGTAAGGTCTATTCAATGAGTTTTTATACAAATTATTTCTTTTCTTAATTGCATCTAAAATGTGCTTGTTTATCCACGGACTTTTCATTTTGGCCTTAACTAGACTATGTGGTACTTATATTATTGAGGTGTTATTTTCTATACAGTTGTTTAAAATCGTATGAAAACTTTGAACACTTAAATCAACGCTAATACTACTATATACACTAGTCCAATTGCTACTAATTACATCATTACTTATATTTGTATAATTGACAAAAGTTTTCTTGTTGTGTTCATTAATCCTACACTATTACTTTGTGTTGTAATTTTGCTGAACTCAACACTTAAAGCTACTAAAAAGTGATCTGTTAAACCTAACTGAAAAATATCTATGTCAAATATATTTACATATTTATGTCTGATGAATAAGTGATCAAGACATGATTGCGAATTATAGCCTATTATTGTAATTTGTTTTACCATGGGTACAAAACAATTATTGCTCATAAGAGACATATATTTCTTTGCTTCTGGCATATTTGATAAAATATTTATATTAAGGTCTCCTACTACAAACGAGTTTGCTTTCAATAGTTTCAATTTATTTTCAAATTCAGATAAAAAATCTTTTTGTGTGAATTCTTGTAATCGATAAATAGCAGCTATTGAGAATAGAATATTACCTATCTTAATGTCTAGAATGACACAGTCAGCAGTGGTCATGCTGCAGTCAATCAACTTGGTATTAATCTCATTATCTATGTAAACAATTACACCTCCTGCTACATACTCGTCATTACATTTACTATACATTTTATAGCCTGGAAGTTGATAGAATGGAGTCTCTTCACTATTTATCCAAACTTCGGTAAATACAATAATGTTAATTTCTTTTTTTATAGTTTTTAGTTTTGCTTCTAACATACTAAACTTATTCCTAATGCTTCTTACATTCCAATTAATTAAGCTAAGGCTTTTGTTACTATTAGGTGAAAAAAAGGGACATTCAAACTCGTGATAAATTGGCCATTTTGTATCTGGTTCAAAAGCTGGTAACATAAACTAACTTATTATACTTTTCAATAATTCAAATCTAAAATTAATATAAGTATTGCAACTATAATTCCTTTTAAAATACATCTTACTCGTTAAATACACCAGTTTAAACTATTTTGGCCAAGTCATCCTCATCAATAATTTTCAAGCAAATACTACCATCAGCCTTTCTTACAAATATTTTCCCTTCTCTACACCATGTGTACTTATAGTTTGCAGGTATACATTTTTCTTTTGTTTTTTGAAGCAACATTTTGTTTTCCGGTGTTAGGTGTTCATTAATGTACAGATTAATACTAGGAAAGTTCCTATTTACATGCTTTGCGGTAAGTCCATTGTTGTCCTTCCTCGCTGACCTTTATTTCTCCAGCCACGTAATCTTGAGCACCCGTGAGTGGAGCTGCACCACAATCTGCGGGGTCCTCTCCTTCCTAAAGGACGGGACGCGGTGTGCCACTGCGATGTCTCCACTCTTCACCTCCATGTCGATCGCCTTGCCCACGTCTTCTACTATTGACTGGACATTTTCTCCTGGCGTTTGTGGGATGCTCGATATTTCAATATTCGCGTTCCTCGAATATTGCTCCACGTTTCTCATTCTCACTTGGAGCTCCCTTACTTGTTTGGTCAGGATCCCATTGGCTTCCCGGAGTTGCTCGTTTTCTTTTTTAATTTCCACGTACTGTTGGGTTATTGACTCCATATTCTTGTTGGATTGGTCAATCGCCTCTGATAAAAATTCTACAGACTGTTTGAATTCTTCAAACTGTTTCGAATAGTTTTTTAGTTCGCCAAAGATTTCAACTTTTAATCCTTCCATCATTGAAATGAAAAATTCTAAGAGTAGTACTGGTGGTCGATGTTTTACTGCTTCCCGCGGAAGACGTATTCTTTCCTTTCTTACACTCTTCACAGTACCAGTCCTTAGCTGCACGCGTTTTCATGTAGTCTGACTGCACGGATACGCACTTTATGTGGTACTGTTGTCCACATTCTCCCGCACATATAACACTTTCCGCATTTTTCTCACAAGATACATTACATACACTACAGATGCCTGCCATAATAATCATGTTAAATATAACACTATAAAATTTTGAATAAAGTTTGCAATATACGCCCTGCCTACACGTCACGTGGCAAACTAGACCTTGAACTCGGCACAAACACCACACGTCTGCTCGGCACAAGCGACTGATAACAACAGGAAAGAAAAAAAGTCGGGCAACAAAATTTAACTGGCTAAGAGTCATAGGGTTTTCTGTGTATAAAAATACGGAAAGTATAACAAAATAAAAATGCGGGTGATACGCTTTTAATAGGAATATGATATGACTTAAATTCTAACATCGTTAATTAATATTGGAAATTGGAATAGATTCAACTTTTTCATGGTACAGTAATAAACATAAAATGTTGAAATAATTAAATAAAGAGACATGGTATAACCTCATTCATAATTGTATTAATATGGAGTCCACTTCTTCAAAACAGTTATAATTCTTAGAACTAAAGAGGTGAGTAAATAAATAAAAGTATTAACAGTACTATAAATAAAACTAAGGGTAGATTATCCTTGAATTTATAAAATAGTAACCAACAGATGTATATTTTTTCTTTGCTCATAATAAAATATTAATTCATTATTATATTTAATAAACAATAGTAATAATGGAATGTTAAAAAATTGAAACATAATTATAGGAGATTATTGTACGAATAAACATTTGATAACCTAAAATATGCATTATAAAATAACCACCAATAACTATTGTGGTGACTGTGGTTATTCCAAAAACGTTGTCACCATGCTTGGTAGAAATTGTATAGTTATATCATTATATAAGTTAAGCTACCAAAATATAAATAAGAAAATATCTTCTTTTCTCTGCTTCAGTTATTCAGCCTATTTCCTACTTTAATAGTATTAAAACACAGGACTCTACTGGATTCCTGTAGTCACTGTGTTTAATTAATAC
>JAQJVL010003605.1:0-57949 GCA_035578905.1 Stictocephala bisonia | reverse complement strand
AGTAATATTAGATGCTATCCTCTCATCAGAGACAAACACCATATTCATTCACACCCATTACAGTCTAAAAGTCATCCTGATTGTCAAACCATTCATCATGTTATGTGTATTTATTTATAGTTTAATATTCGAATTTGCATGTTTGTTAGATATTATTTATGTTACATTTACAAAATATTTATCCTTGTTATCGCTTATATCACTTATACTATATCATAACAAATTGTTGAATATTTATTGTATATTTATTGCATATATTTATTTATATGTGCATATTAATTGATTATTCTCAATTGTATATTGTTACCCAACTAATTCTTTAAGCACTGGTAATTACCATATTTCATTAGCCTCTGCTTTCTATTTTTCTGTTCTCTATTTTCAGCCTAAGTTTTCTTGTATACAATTTTGTTAAAAAGCATATGCCGTTAATCATAATAAATAATAAATAATAATAAATAATATAGAATAGAATATACATTTTATTTATTTGTTTCATATATTTTCTTAATTTAAACATGATTATTTAATCAAGAGCATAAATTAGGTATTCTCCTTAAGCGCCTACTAAACTTCGGGAGAATATTGTGCCGTTCATACAGTATTTAGGTTTGTTAGCTGAAAAGTATATCGGGTTTTGATAGTCAACCTTGATCAATCTAACAACAGCTGTTAACTCTTGTTAAATTGATAAAAATAAATAGACAGATATGAATATGAGACAAGCCAAGACAAGTGTGGAGGGAAAACCAAACAGCAAATCTTTGCGCTTTATTTAAGGTTAAATTTGAATTCAAGTGTTCTAAAACACAAAACAGTCTGTACGCTGTTGTTTCTTCTGATTTATTTCTTGTCAGTTCCTGTAATTTGTAGATTTCAAATATTGATTAAAAGTTTGATTTGTAGTTTAAACTGCTATTATCAACATTATTGAAAGGAAACCATTAAATGTGAGTAGTAGTATATTTCACGCTGCCAATGAAATTGGAAATAGGCAAAATTTGTGTTGCGTAACAATAAAAACACCATTAAAACTCTTTAACGTTGTATAAAGTGAATAACTATTTGTTAGTGTAACACACTACCAAAGTCATTTAATCATAGGCTTAACTCATTTTCAACAATTTTAAAACAGCAAATTCTTAAGTTAGTAGTAAGTGTATAGTTTTCTAACAATTGAGTAGCTTAAAATTTTCTCATTTTAACATAATTGGCCACTTGCATGTTAAAACTTCCACAAGAATCACATTATATTATAACCTAGCCTACTGTCTATGTACACAATCTATTTAAGATGTAGTTTAAAGGCGGGTTTAGACCAAAGTTTACAACCTACAGTTGCCAAATTTTTCAAAATTCTGTGTAAACGTTAGCAACGACTTGGCTGTGAACCAATTTTAGAGGTTGACCACCAAAATGTAAGTTCCCAACAGGTTACCGCGATTATTCGGGATAGATTAAGGAAAATTGTCAACTTTGGTCGACAACTAAGCTGCTACTTACTAAGAGACTTGTCAAATAGTTCTCCGCTTCTCCACTTGCTTATCCTAGCTTGCAGACTATGACTTTTCACCCTCTATGTTTCTCATCCTCCCCATGTCTAGATGACGACACAATCCTCTGTCACTCAGTCGTCTTGAGTAATTGTAATATACACTATTATTACATGGGCTATTCAACTATTGAATTGTTAAATAGCTAGTTTAGTTTCTGACTCCTAATGAACAACGAAAGTGAGGTGAACTGAAATCAAGGCTTAGTGACAAAACTAATTGTTTTACATCAAACTAATCTGATTTTGTGGAACCTAATCATGCCTCAAAATAAGGATATATTGAGTGCTGGTCATGCTTATAAAAATGTAAAAGTACCATCGGATCTAATTCTCCTTTCAAAGGATCACTGTTATCCTTTCTTTAAATCATTCGTAATACACTACTGTAGGTTAGTCTTGCCTTGAGTGAAGGTATCACCCCAGGATCTTCTTGTTATTCAGTGATGACAGCTACTATCACGCATGCCGCTGTGCCAAAAATTGAGCTGTCATCCTTGTGAACTTACTAAGAGACACTGATGTTGAAAAGTTTAAAATATTACCTAAAATGGGGGGTAAAAATAAGATATTAGATTCATTCAAAACTGTAACATTTTAATGAAAACTTAACCGAACGATATTATTTCAGGAGCAGAATGAGAATGTATTATTGGACTTTTAATTAATACTCCTCCATTGAAAGATTTTTTTAATTTTTGTATTTCTACTCAGAGGATTAGTGATTACAATTTTAAGATAAATTCATGTTTGGTTCCCAACTCTGGGATATCATTTGTCAACTCAGGTTTTCAGAGTTCTTAATTAAAGCTGGCAACTTCTGTACCATCAACCCCCCTGGTGTAACCCTGCCTTTAGTAGGTAATATATTTATAGTTATTTTTAGCACAAGGCTAGACCCAATTTATAAACTGAAATATAACTACAATTTGTAAAAAATGATTGATGAATGAAGATGAATAACTAAAAATAATCTCAGCAAGTTAGATTTAGTGGCCTAAGTATTCAGACTTCCAAGTCCAAGATTCAAATCCTCAACTGAGCTAAGGTTAGTACTTCACGTGTTAATAAAAATTAACACATAAGCTTGCAGGCCTATAGTGAACAGGGGAATGAAATAAAAAAGGCATGAATAGAATAATTTAATTAAGATTTAGGCTAGTATAATAATAATCAAAGCTGAAAACGTACCATCTGACTGTGGGTTGTTTGCTTGTAGTGTCATATCCTTCATTAAAATTATTATAATACTACGTTACATTTATTATTATTTGTATGTACTACAGTAATCTGTTTCTTTACAGAATCATATAGATATTGAAAAACTGATTTAATTTTTGATAGCAATACTTTAAAACAAATTTGAGTAGGCCTAATGGATTAAATATATATACTGTAAAATTTCCTTACCGAACTGTACCCAAACTATTGATGCAACTATTCGGATAAACCAAATTTGTTAAGGCCAAGCTATTTTCCTCAATAATGCTAAATAAACATAAGTAAGTCTAATATGAAATTTGGTACGCTACAGTATCTTTTAAATTTATCAACTTATAATATCAGGAAAGGAAATAGGTATGGTGCCAAAATTAGAATAAACCTTAGCCAAAAATAGAAATAAAATTCTACGTTAAGTATTCTTCAGAGTGTCTGTGTACAAAGGAGTTGGGGGGGGGGGGGGGGTGGTCAGATTAGAATGAAGGTCTAAGAAGACATCAACAGGGAGCAGTGGACTCCTAAATCATTACAAGATTTTTTCAGACACAGATTGTAGTTAGGCTCCCTGTCATGTTCCAACTGGTAATTTTGTAGTCATTTTTTTAGTTGTATGACTTGCCTTAGTTAACCTGACTTTCTCAGAAAACTATAGTATTTACTTAATTAGTTTCTAATATGAAGAAAGGAGACTGTTCATTGTCACTCTTTATGCTGTAGAAACAGTCATAGTAACAAGATTAAATCAACCTTGGAAATATAAATACCTGAAAGTCCTCCCTTTGATACATCTTGTACATAAACACCAACAATGTAATCTTGAATTATTTTGGATGGATATGAAGGTCTAAATATTGGGTCCTAATAACAGTGAATTAGTATGAGCCAAACTATTTACCACACCTATTTTATTTATTTTAAAGAAATAAATTTCACCTTGCCAGTTTTTATGGGCCACAGGCGTTTTTAAAATCTAAAGAACTAAATCAATGAGTGAGGTAAGTCGGCACTAGTTGCACAGCGCTGTAACCCAGCTACTTAGGGACAAACTGTGTGGAGATGTAGCCGATGTTGTATGGTTTTTTTGTAATAAATTTTAAAACTGGCTTCTTGATAATCCTTTTAATTCAATAGACAAGTTTTTTAACACATCTCTAATTACTCTCTGAACCAATTTAACAAACAAAAAATTATTATTTTTATGTTATCCAAAAGAATCTAAAAAATTGTATAAATAATATTGTATAAATAATATAAAGGTACAAACATATTCTTGACTTAGCTCTTGAGCTGTTATGTATGACTTTGTTAATAAATGGCAATTTTGTATGACAGTAAAGTTATGTTTATTTTACTTATTTATTCATGCTCCAGTCCTCAAATAACAAGTGACATCCACTTAATGGTTGTCATCGACGTGGAGACTAAAGAAGTCTGGGATGCCAATGTTAGGTGGTAGTCAGTTTCCAGATGTTGTGTAGGGAGAGAAGCTGAGTAGGCCTATCGGGCTTGGCAATTAGCTGAACATCAGGCCAATACTATGTGGTTCGTATTCCATGTCAAGCTGTTTGTTTCTTAGTTGCATTGTGGCTAAAGAGCTGTTAATGAATTAGGTCATCCACACACTCATACTACTCACTTATGTAATCATTTATACTCACCTTAAAATATACATGGTGAGTATAATCTGACTGGTCAGCTCAGAGTTGAGGATTCAAATCTTGGACTCCTCTTATTTTGCACTTGTGACATTCTAAGTAAATACTGTGTTGTCATATAATATATCAAAATTCCGTTACATATGGAGCTTCTAAACCAAAGTATCAGTGTGACAGAAAAGGTTGCACACATAAAAACAGCAGCGCTTACATGCTGAGCATTCAAGTCATATCAGGCCACTTTCTCCCCCAACAACCACAGTACTACTGTTCCAATATTTCCTATAGATGTTGTGTAGGAAAGAGAACTAAATGACAGGCTTGTCAGTTAGCTGAAAATCAGACCAATACTACATGCTTCGGATTCCACATAAATCTGTAGGTTCCTTAGTTGCCCTAGCTATTAAATTGACTATTAATAAATAGCTCATTAATAACAATTAACCCTTATTAAAGTAACAATGACTACATTCGTTCACCTACACACGTCACACTCATTCGCCCCTCATATTCGCCCATATCTTGACGGATCTGCGTCTAACTAATGAATAATAATGAAAATATTTACTATGCAAATTTGTAAATAAGTGTAGGAAACATAATTTCAATATAAACTAAAATAGTTTTGTTATATGAAGTCTACCTACTTTGAAAAAAATAATGTAGTAATATTCTAGTCAACATGGTCACAATAGAACATCTAGGGAGAAGTTGGACGCCTTCAATTTGCTGTTAGGGCTGGGAGAAGAGGGGCTTTTTTATCAGTGTTTGTGAACAGAATAAGAAATTAAATTTACAGTTTGAAAAACAACTAAACAGCTACCACGAGTAATTAAATTTCACTATAAATGCTAGTTTATTTTTATTTCAGACTCTGAAATAGTCCCTTCATCTACCGCTGATGGACAGAAATAGCCATGACTCATCAGCATTTTCCCCGTGCCCAGGATCAATGCAAGATGTAAACGTTGCTGAGTACTCAATGCCGAAAGCTACATCAACTGCCACCTAAAGGTATTTCAAGTATGGTAAAACCTGTTTCTACACTCACACTACTTGTGTTGCTCTATTTATTAGTATAAATACTTATTGGTATTACATAGCCTATTTCAAACGTGTTCATTTCATTTGTTTTTTTTTTTTTTTTTTTTTTTTTTTTTTTTTTTTTTTTTAACAGCAAAAAAACTCATAGTACAATAATATTAAACATCTTAGAACTTAGGCTTAAGCGGGCCTCGGTGTCAAAACTAGAATCTACATTTTCCGGTGACAACTGAGTCAATCTACAATATTTACAAGATGACCAGGCGATTCGCCCATCACTGTGATGTGGCATCCTCAGTGGTTTCTTTCTAGGGCGAAAAGATGATCACAGTTCTGGGTGAAACATCTGGTCAATCTTGTAAATATTGTAGATTGTACCTTGACGCGGTTGTCACCGGAAAATGTAGATTCCTAATATTATACATGTATCAACCTGACATATTGATATTTAAATTATATAAATAACTTTAAATTGATGAATTTAAATTGATTTAAATCAACATAAAACTACTGCATTTACTTAAACGCATATGAAAATGATGCATCCTAAAATGATGTATTAACCCTTATACGGCCACGGGCAAGTTTCTCGGCTTTAGAAAATACTTTCCTAAATGGCCAAGAGCCAGTTTACTGGCTTTCGAGTGTATAGTCAAAAACAGCCATGATCCGAAAAACTGGTTCTGTTTTTGTTTTACTACTGTGCGCTTATCTTTTCGTTTAATGATAATGATAATGATAATAATGACGTTTCGTTTAACCTCCAAATTAAAGCTAAAATGTTGTTTTATATATATATATTTTTTTTTATATTGAAAAAAATTGAATATATGTATATTCAATCGTCATACAGTATTTTTGTTCTTGTCTGAGACTGTACATTACAATAACAATCAGTGTGGCTGTGCCGCCAGCTGATGAAAGCAGACAACGCAACGTGTCTGTTCAGTAACCTATCAGCTCCAAGTTGTGTGTGTTTATTCGACTGTTTAGTTTGTTTTTTGTACAGTTTTAGTGTATTTATATTGTTATGATACAAGTGTATTGTGTGTTATCGTATAGTGTTGAAACAGTATCAACATGGACAAGAAATGACGTAGATCTCTTGTAAGTGAGAATACTTTGTTTACGACAATAGCGAAAAACAATATGGGCACAGTTTTCAGTTTTAGCTGTAAAATGGTAATTTTTTTTAACATGGGAGTTTGAAATGACTTGTTTTCTATCACTAATAAGTGCAGCATTAGATTACTTATGCATTTGACAACCAAATAACTTTGTTGTACCTTCCAGATAAAAAAAATAAATGAAAAATGTTATATTTTTTGTATGTTTCTTTCTTATATAAAAAATAACAATTTAGTTTTGACGTTTTTGAATAATAGTATGTTTTAGAGAACTTATCTAGGGAAAAACAATAAAAAAACATGGAATTATAACAATAAATAGCTGAGTTAAAAAATATATTGTGATCTGGTGTAAAAAGTGCTGTTTAGGGCATGGCCTCTTACGTTATCCATTGGCTGAAAATGCCTGGCCCTCTAGGGTATCACTTTCCAATTTTCGCCTGGCCTTAAAAGGTTTAAGGATTACAAGAAGTCCAAATAGGCTAATTAATTTTACGACCTCTAAGCCAAAAAACAATGTTTCATGTAATTGATAAGAAATTTTTTTCTTGAAAACATAAAATCCTAAAATGTATAGGAAACATTCCTATCAACCACATATTAAAATATAAATGCACTACATGAACGGGTTTTCGAGTAATAACCGTGTAAATTTGATGTTAAAATTCTGGTAATTTTTTTGTTCTAAGATAAAAATTGTTTAGAACTTACAATGCAATTTTGAAATTCGTATGTCATAACGCACATTTAAACAAAGAAAACAACAGTATTATTGGAGTTTTCATAGGCCTCTTAGTTTCTTAGAAAATGGCCTTCAAACTTGGGTTGCATATAATTTCTGCACTGACAGTAGTCATAAACTTACTATTTTCTGTATAGAAGCCTATTATTATTGTTTATTTATTTTTTAGTCTATTTACACCAGTGGTATTTTTAACTTATGCAACAAACGTTGTTTTATAGGACACTGTCCAAACCTGTCAAGCAAATTTTTAATGGACCTCCCGGTATGTTTTTACTTCTATGTACCTAAGGAAATATTTAAAACTGACTTTTTTTTAATTTAACCTCAGCATATGAGGAATACATGTAAATATTTCTATATTCGACTAGTAATGACTATTCTTATTTAAAAATAATAAAAAAAATGTATTATAACCATAAGTTACTAATCTGATAATTTTGATCAAACAATTATTCATTAATTCCTTTAATGTTTTTGTTTGGTGTGGTTATATAAGCCATAGCTACAAACAAAGGGTTGTTACGTGCTGGTATCCAAGGCAACAATGTTTTGTAAACATTATTCCTCACCCTTGGCCCATCTATCACCCTAAACATGTGTTTGAAGAGGAATAATGACTGTTATATTAACATACGGTGGTATTAATCTATGTATTTCTGCTATAATTGTCTTCATTGGTTCAGTTCCAAGTCAGTTAATCATTATTTACTGAACAAAACAGTTTAAGTTGATATCAATAAAAAGTGAATAGTCTAAATGTTAACTTACTTACTATTAATGGCAATTTCCTTCTGGTATTACAGTATCCAATAAAGTATAGTTTACTTGTATACTTGATATTAAATGAATATCTTTTTTTAAGGAAATCTTTGATTCTTGACAAAGATTCTGAATTTTTGACTTGGAAAAAAGAGGATGAATTGGATGTAGATTTCAAGACTAAATTGAACCTAACTGATGACCCAGAACAAGACGTGAACGAGCCAAAAAGGTTATCCCCTCCTTTAATCAGTATGTGAGTAAATTCAAAATTCATATGGACTTTACTAGATTAAGTCACCAAGTTATTAAATATTATAACAGTTAACAAAATACACGTTACTGTAATAATAATAATAAGAAGAAGGATATTATAATAATAATAATACTTTAATGACATAAATTGATGTATAATATTGTATAGCATGAAACAAAATATATAAAGAAAAATACAGTAATATTAAAAATTACAGTACTGCAGGATTTTTTCTTGATTAATTAATATAATTCATACATTTCATATCAAAAGTTTTCTGTTAATATTTTCCCGGATCTCGATTTTAAATTTTTATAATATAAATGTTGTATACAAGTTGTCAATGGGTTGTATAATTTCGTATTTATGTAGTTAAAGATCTGTGATCTACGGCACTTATATTGTTTTGTTTGGTTTCTAATTTATTATTGTTTCGTGCTGTCATTTGAATGCACATTGAAGTTTTTTAATATAGTTGAATATGGTTTTTGATGTTAAGTAGTGACTTGTACAATATCAGTGATGGAAGTGATATAATATTTAACTTCATAAATAATGGCTGGCAATGTGTAGTCTGCGTTACTCCACAGATTAATCGTACCGTAATGCTTTTTTTTTGAATAATAAATAATTCCTTAATGTTAAAAGATTGACCTCATAAATGTGTGTTGTAGCTCAGTCGACTATGAATGTAGTCATAGTAAACTAATACCAGAAAATCGTGACTGACATTGTTTTTTAGTCATTTTAAACAACAAATTCCTTGATTAATATTTGTCATGACATTGTTAGTATTATTCTGCCAATCAAAATTACTATCCAATAAAAATCCTTAACATTTCAATGGTTTTATAACTAATGATATTTTTGGTTTATTTGAAAAATAATTAGAATGGTTTGTAATGTTGAGGCAGAGTTTGTTAGCAATACACATTTTTTTTACTTTATTTATTATTGAAGAAGGTGTTACTAATATATATTCATAAGAAATTCCACTAATACTAAATTCTATAGTATTAATTGATATATTAGGAGAGAGAGGACATTAGCAAACTTACCTTGAAGACAAATCCACTAACACCAGAGTAGTAGTAAATAAATATAATAGAATAACTTGTTGCACAAATGTTATGTGCCACTAGCACTTTCTTCAGGTGAGTAGAAAGAGAAAGATACTTGAAAAAATTGCCACACAAGTCCACTAACACATCTGTGGTAGTAAACAAATACAATAGAATAACACTGACCCTATGCACAAATTTTCTGTGCCACTGGCACTTTCTTCAGGTGAGTAGAAAGAGAAAGAGACCTGAAGAAAGTGCCAGTGGCATAAAAAATTTGTGCAACTACTTTGTTTACTACCATTGAGGTGTTAGTAGACTTGTCTTTCAGGTAAGTATGCTGATGTCGCATCTCTTCTTTATACTAATATATATATAATAGAAATATATTAATTACGGGCCTAGTGTCCTTTGATCTAACCTAAAATAGTATTAATTGAATCAACAGATCATTACATAGACGTAAACAACTATGTTATAGACCCAGATCTAGGTGTAATGGACATGCATAAAATTACTGTGGCATGCTTAAGCATCCTCCAAACCTTGTTTTGTGCAACTGTCACTATAAATAACAAAGGACCTTCTCACTACACTCACAACTCTCCTCACAATTTAAGGTTGAGTGGAAGAGAGGACTTAATAGTCCTAACTCCGCCTAATAAAGATAATAATTTTCATTTCACGTGCCCCTACTGCACAAATTGTGCAAAATTATATAACTCTCATTTAGAGTGAACTATTGCAATTAAGATAGATATACAGGGTGAGGCAGACCACCCGTGCAGCATGTATAGCAGGAGAACGGTTTAGTCTAGTGGCCTAAAACAAAATGCTTTCCCCCTATATTTCCCATATGGGAGCCATTAAAAATGTTTTCTCAACCTTTTCGTAAAGAGTTTTTGAAAAACTAGGGGTCATGGTTTCGAATCTCTAAATTATCAAATGCAAAACATATGGCAAATAATACATCATTTTAAAGGTCTTGTTGAAAGAAACTCATTGATGAAAACAAAATTCATTTAATCATGACACATTTCAAAATGGCGGCCATTTTTGGGGAAAATTTTGACGTTTACGGAATACCCTATAGTTTTCTTACTGTTTGAGATAGGTTCATTCCGATTTCAATTTCTTACTTGCAAAACCCTCAGTTTTCACTCTGATATGCCGCATGACTACTTTTATCATTTTTTTGATATTGGCCCCCTAATACGAATTTTAAAAAAATTAAAAATTCCTTAAAGTAAAAAAAAATTTTTAAATTAGCAACATGCATAAAGTTGATATAAATTTAAAGCGCTTGTTAAGACAAACAAATTTGCATTACACTTTTTTTTGTATCTCCAGTGGGTTTTTAAAGAAATAACCCACGAACGTGTTTTTAATAATAATTTTCCCCACCTTTTTACGTTACTTTGGCCATACATTTTTTTATTTAAAAAAATGATCAGATTTATAAAAAATATAAATTGGTATTTTTACTCCTTAATGTCTCTTAAAAAATCACGATTTGTATTTTTTACAAGATTTGTAAATTCTTGTATTTATTTGTATTTATTTGCAACTTTTAACCATATTGCAACCTTTAAAAAAAATTAATAAGTAATAAGAGTACGTACAAAAATATCCAGAATCCAACTGAACTTACTTTACTGTAAAATTACATGTGCTCGAATTGAAAACCATTATTTTCTTTACATAGTTCTATTCTGGAGGTGAAGCTATCTACAGCTCGCAATACTTTTTCGCCACTGATAGAATTTATACCATGTCTGATTCTCTGCATCATATCTTCGATTGTTGTTGGTCGTCTTTTGTACACTAAATCTTTCAGCCTACCCCACAAGTAGAAAATCCATACAAGTTAAATCAGGAGATCTTGGAGGGTAGTTGACAGGACCACCTCTTCCAATCCATCTTTCAGGATATTGTTCATCAAGAGTTTGTCTGACGTTGTTGGCGTGTGAGGTGGTGCCCCATCATTCATGAACCACAAATGTTCTATGTCTTCGTCGGGTATATCTATTAATAGGTTAGGCAGGTGTTTTAGCAAAAAGTTGTTATAAGTGTCTCCAACTAGGTGTTCTTTTGAAGAAAAAGGGACCTATAATTTTTTCTACCAAGGATGCCACACCAAGTATTCAAAGGTCCAGTATCTCTGGTTATCCACCTCTCGCATCCAGTGTGGATTCTCATAGGCCCATACCTCATATTATGGCGGTTCACTTCCACCGTTGCTGCGGAAGTTGCTTCGTCCACCAACAGAAACATTACGAAAAAAATGTTCACGTGTTGTAACATTTCCCTAGCCCACAAACAAAAATTCATCTTCGATGGCTATCATCACCAGCAGTTCTTGGTGTAATGATATCTTGTATGGGTGCATTTTGTTATCTTTCAAAGATTCTCAACACTGACCTTTGACTCACACCCGCATCAAGCTATTCTTCTGGACGAGTCAGTTGGATTTGAGTTGAACCCGCTGCCAAAATGTCTGGTTTGCCGTATCACTTCTTACAGGCCTAGCTAGGGTTTTTCCTTTATTGAAATCAGGCTGAACCTGTCCTTTTTCACGCACACGACTAGCAAAGGGCTTTGAAAGCCCATTCGTTGATTGAACTTTTTCTGTCTGGATAACGTTTCTGCGTTTGAGATTCGCAGCAGCTGAGTAATTCTGGAAAAAAATCGCCTAAAAACCATTAGCATTTGGAAAGCCTCTTCATTTGTTTTACGGCATTTCAGTAAATAAACAGAACTATCATTCACAATAAAAGAACAAAATAAGGAAAAAAAGTGGAGAATTAAAGTGGTTGTCAAATAAAATAAGTTTTGTTTTTAGGAACTAAAATGAAGTGTACAATAATGCACTAGAACAGCTGATTTTATAACCAGCTGAAAATAATCAGCTGATTAAACAATTTAAAAGATTTAAAAATAATTGCAGTAACCCAGGACAAAGTAATCAACTGGTTTTACGAACAGTAAAGGCCAATTGTGAAAGGTACCTAAAACCCTGCGAAAGCGGGGTAATGGTACTGTGTATAAAAACTATTAATATTTTATTTATAATATTAAAGTATAAAAATACAACAAACAAAATTTTTTTAAAGAAAAAATTACAAATTATGGTGATTTCAGTTTTTTACAAAAGGTCTCTTAAAATTTTTGAGAATCATACCAATCTGGAAAACCCAAAAAAACCATCTGCCACATATTCCCTTCAAGATTATCTTAGTAATAAGCTTTAAAACCAGATTGTAATAATACCAGATTGTAATATACCATATCTGTAAATTTTTAGCAATGATAACACAGTACTTAATGTAAAACGCTTTTTGCCTGTATTTGTCAAATTGAAATATCTTAATAAAAAATAAATTTGCTTACGTAATTCCTTATTCGATTTACGCAATTAAAATGTTAGGGTTTTGACTCAGTGCTTCAGTTTTGGATGTCAGTGCCAAAGAACGTAAAAAGGGGGGAAAATTATTATTAAAAACACGTTTGTGCTTAAATTTTTCAAAAACCACTGGAGATACAAAAAAAAGTGTAATGCAAAATTTGTTTGTCTTAACAAGCGCTTTAAAATGATATTTCAACATGATGCATGTTGCTATTTAAAAATTTTGACTTTAAGGAATTTTTATTTTTTTAAAATTCGTATTAGGGGCCAATATCAAAATAATGATAAAAGTAGTCATGCCCGGGATATCAGAGTGAAGCTGAGGTTTTGCAAGTAAGAAATTGGAAATCGGGAAAGAACCTATCTCAAACAGTAAAGAAAACTATAGGGTATTCCGTAAAAAGTCAATATTTTCCACAAAAATGGCCGCCATTTGAAATTTTGTCATGATAAATGAATTTTTTTTCATCAATGAGTTTCTTTCAACAAGACCTTAAAATGATGTATTATTTGCCATATGTTTGCATTTGATAATTTAGAGATTCGAACCCATGACCCCTAGTTTTTTTCAACACTCTTTACGAAAAGGTTGATGAAAAACATTTTTTTAAAGGACTCCCCATATGCAATATAAAGGGGAAAAGCATTTTGTTTTAGGCCACTAGACCAAACCGTTCTCCTGCTATACATGCTGCACGGGTGGTCTGCCTCACCCTGTATTATTGATCTACTCTTTCAGACAAAGATAATGTTGATCAAATTTGAAAAGAAATGTTTACGGAATTAATTACAGAAAACTAAATTAATTACGCCCTTTGTGTAAATTTTTTTCAAGTTTTACTTTCGTTAGGTCAGTTAGTACCTTTTTTACTCTGTATTCTCAAAATTTTAGTAAAATTTATCTTACATTTTGTTAATGAGTTATGTACCTAAAAAGACAAATGATCAACTTTAGGTAGCCATATCTCGATAAAGATTTTAAAAAAATTTTCTCTTCACATTTATTACTTATAAATATCAAACACTTTTATTCAACAACATTTCAAAAATAATTTTCAACCAAACTTGCTTAATACACACTTTGGCAGAGGAAGAATGAGAGAGGTTGTTCGTAAGCTTTAGGTCAGATTATTTTTTGGCCTTCATAAAAATTACTTATGTTTTTGGTAGCAAATGTAATTTTGATGTATGTGCTTTTAATATTACTCATATTAAGTAATTCATTGACTGTTTTTAGGAATGAAGCCAAAAGAAAAAATATCCTCTGTAGCTGATGCTTACAAAACTGCAATGAAGTTTAAGGGGGTCAAGCTAATAAAGAAATGACTAAATAAAAGCTAGATTAATACAGAGGAAATACTTCTTATAAACTGTTTCCCGGATTATCTGGACTTCAAAATTACAGACCCGAAAACAATTTTCAATATATTTTCAACCTTCTGATTCAGGAGTCAATTTGTCAAACAATAATCTAGCTAACAGTATGAACGAGCCTACTAGTTCAAAAGAAGATTTTGAGTTCTTGTTCCCAAGCTCCAGCGAAGAGGCAGGAGAAATTTTTACAAAAAGTTTACACACGGACTAAGCCAAGTATAAAACAGAATCACAAGTTAATATGATTGGTAGCACAATACATGATGTGGCCAAAGTTACAGAGTCATTTTCCCAAAATGATTTACCTGAAAAGCTATCGAGCACTGAGTCTGAACTGAGATTAGTAAATGATCAAAGAAATTATGATGAAGACAGATATAGTGTGTCCAGTTCCACTTCTTCTTTGGGGATTCTGACTCCTGAAGAATTAAATTGTGAGTTATGCTACATTATTAATTCATTCATAGTTATGAGAATTTTGAGTTAATCATATTGAGTAACAGCTTTTGGTAATAAGACTGTGTCTAACAGCCAATCAAAGAACATAAAAGCTATCATTTAATTATTTAATAACAAAATGGATTTCAGAACGTTTCCGTTAGTTCTCTACCATAACCATAACTTAGGTTAACCTAACCTAACATAACATAACCAAACCCAACATAACCTAAAGTAGTGGTAGCAAATTAATAGAAAAGGTCCTGGATTTCTCTAGATAATAGTCAATTGATTTAGATCTACTAGATCAAAATCAATTTAGTTTTTAAGTACTTAAAGATTGCTAAGTGGTGTCTTTTCACAATTAATATGTAAATCAATCAACGGCAGAAAATTTTTGATACAAGTTAAAAGTAAAAATTTACTTTTAGCTTTATAAGCAGAATCTGGTAGGCTAAACAAAAATATTTGATATTTTTTCTGATTATAACCAATTTTTAAGATTATTTTTGGATGAAAGGCATATGTTTGATATTTTATTTTTAAAGCCTAAAGTATGTTTTGGGAGTAAATTTCTGAAAATTTTTTTTTTTAATTTACATTTTTTTTGGTTATCCTGATTTTTTGTAATGATTTTGAAATTTTGGTTTTTTTAATTGATTAAAAAAATTTTTTATGTTATAAAGGGAAAACTTTGGGTTGTATTTTTGGTTCGTGTTTTTTTTTTTAGGGAAATTTTTTAAGTTTATGTCATGAATTAATGACTTAAAACTTTAAACCCAAGTAGTAAGTAACAAATTTTTAAAACATTTTAATTTTACAGTTTTTATTTTTAGTTTAGTATGGGTTTATTGTTTTGTTTTTTTTCTAGGTGTAAAAAGGTTAAAACCCCTTTTAAGGGAAGATTAGTGAAGCAGAAAAGCTTGATTTTAGCTTGCGTCTTGCCAAAGAGCTAAATCTCGACACCAGTCAGATAAGTGAGTTTTTAGTTTAGGCATAGCAGTTTCATTACCGAGGTTCGTTCTTCCTTGTAAAATGTTTATTAACTAGATTTAACTTGTGAACTAGAACTTGGTTTTTATGTTTGAATAATGTTTGTTAGTCGTTTGATATTGATTATAAGATTTATATTCATATTTTAAATTATTGCCACCAAGTTAACATAATGGTTAAAAATACACTATAATAGAACCTGGACTGTCCGGTGTAATGAGATGGAGAGTGAAATCTGATACATTAAAAGTCAAGCAATATGCAAGGTAAAAATTTGGTATTTTCTTGGCAAATACATGTTAAATATATTATACAACACCCTATGTAAAGCAATCAATCACTTTTTACTGTTTAACCATAGGTAGTATAATAGTAATGATATTATGTAAAAACAGTGCAGAATACAAATTTTACATGTAATGTGCTCACAACCGGCATATTTCTTAAATGTTACATTAGACTCGTTAAATATTAGAAACAATTCTTTTTTACAGAAGATGGAGAGCTTGATATTAGTGATGTTTTGTGCAACCGTATGAAAGAGAAGATCTCGTCCGCCAAACGAGAGGCGAACAAGGAAAACAGAAGTGATGTGCGTTCAAGTCTGGCAGCAGTGATTACGGCTCACTTTATGGCTATGGGTCGGACAATTCTACCAACAGCAAAAACAACACTGCTAAAGAATTTCCCTAGTGAGTCAGGATGTGGTAGTTTTGATCTTAAATGGTTGAATATTATTAGGCCTACTGAAATTTCATGGAGGCTAAACCATGAATAATTTACAGTTAGGTCAACTTTAGAGGACGGTGAAAATTTCCCTAATAAATTTTTGTTAAATAAATTAGATGTAAGATATTGTTCATATTAAGTACATAGTTTTAACCAGTATTGATGGGATGGCGTTTTATGAATGAGACAAACGTCGTTCTGTCAGCTGCTAGCTTCAGTTAGAACTCCAGTTATTGATTAATTGGGAGTTATAATTAATTTGGTAATATTTATGGGTATCAATCAGTAAATTAAAACTTTTATTGCGTCATAATTATTAGGCTGTGAAATTACAGTCTGACTCATCTGAGCATAATACTATCTATACTACTTTTCTGTATCTTTAAGAAGTTTACTTGATTGAAAACTGTGGATGTATAAGTTTTATTTATTTATTCCAACGGTGAACACCATTTTACAATATATTAACAGTGATATATGCATGCGACAAAGATACAACATTTTACAAAGATTACAATTAGATAACAAAGATATATAAATGATGACTATAGAAGGTAACAGCAATAAACTACGATAAAAGAAACAACAACAATAATATACGAGTAACAATATACTACGATAGATGGTAACAATAATATATAGGTAACAACAATAAACTACAGTAAAAATAAAAATATGATATGTTATGACACAGAAATTATCAGATAACAAGATCAGGTAACAGACAGAACGAGACAATATACTTTCCCCCCCCCCCCCCCCCCCCGACAATGTGGTTGTGACCCTCCAGAGGCGCCATCAAGAAACACAACACTGCTAACACAAACACTTGGGCAAGGAGCCTCAGAAGAGTAGCCTCTGGACGTCTCGCTTGAATGATCCTGGTGATGGTCCAAAGAAATCTAGCCGAGAGTAGACGTCTTCGCTGGTTCTCAGAAGTCTCGAGATTCCGTGGTTAAGAGTGTAGTTGGTCGGCTGGTATCTCCTTGTGAAGACTGTCCTGGATCTGGTACCCCTGGGAATTGTTAGGTCAATATTGGTCAAAAGTTCAGCACAATCGATGATCCCATTCACCAGTTTGTAAAGGAAGATGATATCACAGACCCGACGTCTCACTGGCAGCGGCTGTATGTCAAACTGCAATTCTAGAGCTGTTACTGGTACTTGTAGGAACGGGAAACCAAGTTTGAGGCCTAACAGTCTGAGGAAACGTGTTTGGATTCTGTTTAGGATGTCCCATATGGCCTACTTGGTAAGGAGACCAAATGATGGAACAGTACTCTAGTATCGGACGTGCAAGTGATTTGTAGAGGATGACTAAGGTCGAAGGTGATTTAAGGGGCCTTGTAGAGCGGTATATAAAACCCAGTAGAGAGGAGACTCTAGAGGAAATGTACACCAGATGGTCGAGTGGGCAAAGAGAGGGAAATACTGTGTACTTTTATATTTAAGTACACAGTATTTCCATAATAATGTGAAGTTGCTCAAATAAAATAAATGAATTATTGATGTTAGACATTGATAATGTAAATCTTGTAACAAACTACCTACAAACGTCATAACACTTTTTCACGATTATACCAATTTTTAAGTAAACAAGAAATTCAATTCACTTGCAGTTGTAGCAGCAGAACGTTGTTAAATTGCAAGCCTAAGAGGCTATTTTTGAGAAGACCTTTAGCTTTTGAGAAGACTATTTCACAAAAAGTTGATTCATAAGATGTTGTTTTCATATTAAAATTCCAAACAATTTTATTTTTCAGATCAAACACCACGAAAAGAATGTTCAATCAACTCAAACAAAAAACCACTAAGTGAACAAAATATTGCACCACCAAGAGACTCCTTACTTAGAAAATCAGCTGGCAGGTGAGGCATTGTTTATTTTATAATTGTTGAGTATCCATCATATTGAAGGTAATTGTTACTTGTTAAATGATCCTTTTTGTTTCTCCTTCGCTATCTGACTGATAACTGCATGAAATGGTTGAGTAAAGTTAAATCTGGTGGAATGCCGCTCCACAAACTCCTCCATTTGCTAATCAAGACGTGCGCTGCCTCAATACTGTTTTGATTTTTGGAGCTATGTTGTTTAGTTTCCGGTCTCACAATCTTGTACACTACGTCAACATGATTAATATCGGATGGACAGGAGGCAACCGACTGGTCAAGTCAAGTTGGCAGTGGAAAACACCAGACATGTATGGGCTACCAAATACAATAAACAAACAGAACCTTCCTTTAAGACCCATTGTAAGCTCTAAAAATTCCCCAACACGAGAACTTTATAATTATCTCCTGCCCATACTAAAGCCACTGTCTGGCAACACAAACACGCACGTTACAAACACTAAACACTTTGTAGAAATGACAAGAGAGACATGCAGGTATCAGATGATGACATAATATTAGTGAGTTTTGACGTAGATAGCTTGTTCACAAACATACCAGTTAAAGAAACACTCAACATCATTGAAACCAGGTTAACACATGATCCCACATTAAAATAAAGAACTAACTTACCTGTTGACTTAATTATGCAACTCTTACATCTGTTACTGAAACAAATTACACTAAATGGTCACATATATCGCCAAGATGAAAGTATGGCAATGGGGTCTCCATACTTTTTCAAAATTTGCCAACATTTTCATGGAGGAATTCGAGCAGAAAGCAATTGTTTCTGCAGTTTTCAGCCCAAAGGTGTGGCTTCGGTATATGGATGACACTTTTGTCATCTGGAGTCATGGGGAACAGAAACTAGACGATTTCAAAGAACACTTAAACAACATATCCCAACTATAAAACTAACAATAGAGAAGGAAAATAATAAACAACTCGCATTCTTGGACGTAACTGTGAACAGGGAAGGGAACACCATAAATACTAAAGTTTATAGAAAATAGACCGACACAGGAAGATACTTAAACTTCAAGTCCAACCACAGTCAATCTGTTAAAGAAGGAGTAGCCTACTCTCTCTTTGACAGAGCTAAAACTGTGTGTAAAGATAAAACTGATCTAAATAACCAATTTGAAAACATAATACTCGATTTAAAAAATAATGGTTTCACGTCAAAGATTATAAACAAATGTAAAACACGCACACCTAACATTTCACAAAAACAAAATGAAGACAAACCAGCAGCATATATTATCCTACCTTACATTCACAAAGTATCTGAGAAAATAAGGTGGATTGCCCGTAAATATAACATAAAAACAGCGTTTAGAACACAAAACACATTAAGACAATATTTTTGTGAGACAAAACCATACAATGAAGACCAAGCCTCCAAAAATTGATCTACATTATAAAGTGTGAATGTGATAGGGAATACATAGGAGAAACTAAACGCCCACTTTCTGTGTGTATAAATGAACACAAAAACAACACAAAAAATGGTGAAACACAACATTCTAAATTAGCTAAACATGCATGGGAGATTGAACACAAGTTGTTATGGAATGAGGCAAAAATATTACACCATGAACCACACTACTATAAAAGAAAGTTTATAGAAGGGACTTTAATTAAGTTGAATCAAGATCCAATTAACTCAATTCAATTTCTTTATTTACACAATTGAACATTATACAGTTTTCTTTAAAGTAGCTTAGAGGTAAGACCAGTTTGGTTGCTTCTGTTAAAGTTTTATTTTAACAACAATAAAAAACCACATACAACAAGACCGGTCCCCACACACACACCTTACCCAATGAAACTGAGACGCTAGTGCCCCTAGGTCCGCTAGAAGGGAGTATCATTTGCCTTGTACCCGGGATTCTAGCTTGGAGGTACGTCCTGGACCAACAACAACAATAAATGTAGGAAACAAAACATGAACATTTTACACACCAACATCTATCAGGCCCGTGCCCGTAGATCCGCTTGGAGGGAGTTTTTTACCTTATCCCCCCGGAACACAAGCTTGGAGGCTCGTCATGAGGAAATATAAAAAAACATACTTTCAAACACAACAGAATTGTTCAAAAACACAGGGACGATTACAGCACCCCCTCCCCCAATCACCTTGCACAGTCCACCTAGGCATCGCTTGGAGGGAGCTAACCCCCACCACTCGTCATGGATTGGCTTACAGCAAGGATTCAGTTTGTCTTTGACGGTCGTGGTGAGTTGATCTCGTGAGTGTAGAGGTGCGAGGACTCCTTCCCCCCCACCTCAGTGGAATTGGAAGGTAGTTGGATAAGTTGAATATTTTGTCTTTAATAACCTGCTCTATGTTTTGTTAAATTTTGTCATATTTTTGCATTTATTTCGTGTCTCATTGAATATTTTGTTTGTTTAATAACCTGATCTATTCTCTGTTGATTTTTATCATATTTTGCATTTATTTTTGTATGTCATTGAGTATTTGGACTAATCAATAACTTGCTCTGAGATATGTTGATTTTATAGTTTGCATTTCTCTTGTATTTCATATTGTTTATTATATTTTGTATAATTATGTTTATGTGTAATAGCTTTTTAAGAATTTTTGACTTTCAACAGTAAACTTAAGTATCTAGCATGTAGTATTAAGTCTTTTCTAATTTAGTATGAGCTAAGGGGAAAAAATGTTTTAGATGTAGGCTGAGTTAGTAAGTAAGTACACCTGAAGACAGCAGGAGTTTGTTATACCTGTCAAAACGTTGTGTTTGTTTCTTAATCAAAGCATTGGAAATCTCCAAATATTATCTACCTATCTTGAAAATGAAATCTTCAGAATGAGTTAAAATATTTGCTTTGGGTACTTATAAATGGTTAGGATGGTAGGAAAAAGGAAAACAATAGGATAAAGAAAAAATTAATGTAATTTAAACTCAGTTTATTTGCAACAAAGTTGGCTGCAGTATAAATGCTTAGGTTATATCCAGTGCTCATAATTTTGTTTCACACTTTAATTGGCTTGTAACATTTGTTTATTCATCCTCAATTTATTCCAAACAGTAAATTATTCGTACAATAAGCCGAGGTACCACGGCACATTCATATGGTGTTATTTATATATACTCACTTCTAATAGTTAATAATACTGTTGAGTCTAGTTAATAATGGTGTTAGATTAAAATAGCTTACTGATTTTTAAATGTTATCTAAATTATGTTTGAAGTGGGAAATAACAAATGTACAAAAATGTTATATAATTTATACTATTATAGAAATAGGTTTGTAAGTAAATATTTAATGTTGAAATTACTCAATTTCGGCTACTGGGTTTTAAATTGCAACTTACCTCCTCCCAAACTTAGCTGAGCATGTTTTGACTCCCTCTGTTCCTGAAACCCCTCCCAACTTTTCCTGGATTTCCTTGCTCCCCATAACTCTCCTACTCTGACCCCCTTCTTTAGTTATTGCTCAGACTAAACATAATACCGACATCACCTTACAGGGTGTTCCGTGCGTTTTTAGGACTGGCATCTAGCGGCTGTTTGTTGATGCATCACGTTTTTAGGCTAACATAGGGACTACTCCAAAACTCGTAAATATTGTTCTGTTTCAAACCTTGGGGCTGTTTTGTCGAGTTCACACCTCCAAACAGTCTTATCTCTAAACACATGTCACTCCATTCAAGTTCAACTCACAGTTCGACAGTCAGATCTTGTCCCAGCATTGAACTACCTTAATTTTTTAAAATATATATTGTGTCTACTTATATGATTAATTATAATTGAGAAATAAAATATATTACCTTGTTCAATCACTTTTATTTCATATACTACATGTTTCGATCCTTAGATCATCTTCAGGTGTATATTGCAACAAATCTTGAAGGCATCAATAAAAATTTAAATTAGTTAAAACTTATTAAACTGAAAATATCAGTTTATTATTTTATGTATTTTCAGGTTAATAAGTTTTAACTAATTTAAAATTTTATTGATGCCTTCAAGATTTGTTGCAATATACACCTGAAGATGATCTAAGGATCGAAACATGTAGAATATGAAATAAAAGTGATTGAACAAGGTAATATATTTTATTTCTCAATTATATATTATTTCCAATCCAGGGCCAATATGATTATTATAATTAGTTATGTGGTAATGTGTGATTATTACTATTTTTTTTCATAAAATCCCATCATTTTGAAAATACTGTACATAAAAAATATTTATTAATCATTTATTTGGACTAAGTAATCTCTAAATAACCAATATTTTTTTGTATCTCCAGGGCCGCCCAGAGGGGGGGCAAAGGGGGCAAATTGCCCCGGGGCCACACAGACTTAGTTCACAGGGGGGGCCACATTTCATGCAACAAAAAAGAAAATACTTAATAATCTACTAGATAAGAAACGATTCAGGCCTGTATCAAAATATCAAAAGTGATATTAGGCCAGATAAGTCTTCCAGTTTTAGTTTTAAAATGTTTAAACTAAACCATTGGTTTTATAGCAATCAGGGAGCCTTTTGGAGCAAGTTGTACACTGGTCTTTGAAGTTTGTCAGCGGTCGACATAGTGGTGTGACAGCATATGCTGTTGGTGTGTGACTGCAACGGTACCCCTTGCCATTTGTCTTGTTTGCAAACAAGCATGCAGCTTGTGAACACACCAAAATATAAATTCCAGTTTGCGAACATATAAATATACTTGAGTGGTGTGGACAGTGGGCCACCTCAATGAGATGTTCTGTTTTCGTACACAATTTATATAAAACATGTCAAAAGACCCACTAACTTTACATTTGTATTACTGAAAACTCCGTTTTTGGACGTGTTTAATACAAGGTGGACAAGAACGTTTCTGTATGTTTTATTTTTTAACTTTAAATTCAAAAGTATATACTACTTCAAACAAAATTATTATACTTGTCCTAAATTCAACTCTATCTTGGCTTTTAGTGGTAGGAAAATCAATCGCTTGATCACGTTATTATCCTTACAAAACCATTAGTTATGATATATTACTATTATAAACTTAAGATAATACAGCAATTGCGAATTGATTTGTATTTGTAGTGGTTTGTTGATTAAGCTTTTATCCTTATTTTGTATTTTTTCACAAATTCTGTTTATGTAGATAAATAATCTTGATTTGGTGTTTCGAAACTCCTTTGACTCATCGTAGCAAAATAATAGATCTATATAATGTGAAAACAAGTGATCAGTAACCTGCGGCCTAAATTATGAAAATGAATCAATTGTAATAAAAAAAGTGGAAGCCTAAGAACAACACAATTAAATAAGCTAACAAAATTACAGTAAAAACATTTTAAATCTGACATTTTAAAAAGGTCGAAAAGTCTTTATGAGAAAAGGTTCTTACAATCTTGGTTTCAAAGCTGGTAGTAGGCGGCGGCACTCCGTTCGAATGTGGTAACGTTGCACTCTTTCCCGGCACTGATCAGCTAATTTTTCAATATATGCACTAAATTTAAGAAATAGTAGTCGTATTTCAGTAGTAACTGTGTTTTGCACCCAAAAAACCCGCAGGCAAAATATACAATGTTGTAACAACGGGCTGGAAGAGTTTAATTAATTGTCATGAAGGTTAGATCGGGGACATCGTCAATCATTATTCTGTTTGTTTACTGTCGTTCAGTAAAGAAATATTCTGTTATTGATGTATTTTATAGAGTGATATTTCTGTAATTTAATGCGTTATTTTGGATTTCCTAGTAAACTACTATAATTATCAATTAATTTAATTTGCTATGATTCATATTCCATTTAAAGATTTTGAGAGAACAAAAAGTTAAAGTTTAGGCCTAGTAATTTATGGTAACGTTTGCATTACATTCAACTTGTCCTACGCTATCGCTGGAGGAATTGCGTGGCATAATCTTGTCTAAAAATTATAATTTTGTTACGTTCTGTACTCTCCGGATTCATCTTCCATCATATTTAACTGGTTAACCAGAGTTTACTGTACATACAATTTTTTTTACTTTCTTTCTACTGTAATGTTTCCTTTGACATTTTAAATTCATTAGTTATTATGACATGGATGTTCGTAAAGACATTTTACCAATATAATATGACATAGTTCTTAATGAAAAGAGGAGCTCTTAAGTACACCGTTAATAGATAAAACAGCTTCATTGTTCAGATTTGTACAACTCCTTTTGAATAATATATATTTTGTGACATTTAACTTGTTGTAACTCTTTTATTGTCTGGTTTAATTTACCCTGAAACTGTAACAGGAACAGGGTTGTATTCTCAACATATTCAGTAGAGTAGCTCTTGATTAAAACAATCATGCCCACGTACAGGTTGTTCCCAAACAAATAGCATAATTGATTAATGTTGTCATTCATTAACATAACAAATCTAAGACCAATAAAACTAGTTTTCATAATTTTTACTGTCACTGACGAACGAGTAAGCCATTTATATTTTTGACAATCATTAATACAGTATTTATTTATTGTTTGTTGCGTGATAAGTGAAGTTAACTAAGATTGAAGCACTGTACGTGTATTGTTGAGCGGGAGGGTCAATACCACTGTTCGTGAATGGGTGTGTGGGTGTGTCAATACCACTGTCACTGTACGGACATGTAGACTGTGATGTACATCAATGATATAGTATCCAATTTGACAGACATAAATTTTACTATGTTTTATGCTGAGAAAATTGAGTTGGTACAAAATGCCTTTTATGCCTGTTAAATAAAAATTGAATAGTTTAAAGTTTAGCACAAAGACAAACTAAAATCACGAATATAAACTAGATGTTTTAATGTCCAACATCAATAAGCTACGTACCCAGTGGTCTACAACCTGTTTTGAAAACAATAACATAACCTCAACTCTCAGTTGACTGTTTTTGAAGCACTAGATGTTCGCGCTCGCCAAATTATTTTACTTCGTGAACAGTCAGCCACTTGCTCTTTAGCTAGCGAAGCCAAGTGGCCTATACAAATTTATTGGCCCCTCCCTCCCTCACCCACAGCTAATATCATTGGCGAGGATGGCTCCTCAACTGGCAATCGAAGAGCTGCTGCGCCTAACTATGCAACTGCCTATGCAACTGACTGTAGCATTGCTTGTTTCGTTATTATTTATTTAATATTAAAGAATAGCAGTTTTGTTATAAGAGATTGATGTTATTGTAGCGGTAATACTTAAGGAAATGTTTAAAAAGTATATGACAATTAATTAGAGAAAAACTTACCGGAGCTTCGCAGCTAGCCCTGAGAAAACGTCCATGAATCTTAATTACAATAGTAATCTAACGAAAGAGATGGTAAGAATATCGTAGAATGTGCTAAAAGTAAAATATCAATTATAGTATATTTGACAATCAGAGTAATTAAATTAATTTATTTTGAAGTGAAGGAAGGGGCCACATGGTAAACTTTGCCCCGGGGCCACCAAAAGTCTCTGGGCGGCCCTGTGTATCTCTAAATGGATAATGTGTAAAATTCTTTATATACATCCAGCCAAATTATTAAAATAAAACAAATTTAATATAGTTTTACTTCAAAATTGGAATAATTTAATTTAATTTAAAAAAATGTTTTGCTGTGTTAAAAGTTGCCAAACTACTGCAAAGCCAAGCCGCTGCAACTATGGTCCTTCTCATTGACAAAAATATAAATCTATGATTTATTAACATTGCTTAGTCTCAATGGTTTGGTCTTAGAGCAGTTGTAACTTACTTATGTTGAAGCATTTGTCTAGAGTTATGTAAAATTCCAATACATTTTGTTCTTTTATTTATCATTAGCACTAAAAAATATTATTTCAAAACCAGTAATTTTTTTCCAAGAAGTTTTCAAACGATATAGAGAGATAATTATATTAATTATTTGATCAAGAAAGAAATTACTATAGTAGTGAAACTCCCACTGCAGCACTGTAGAGCTAGTGCGACGTAAGCGCTCCTAACAGTAGTATCATACACCTACACCCCAATACCGTGTACACCCCAAATACTGATTATTTGACATTTACTTATAACAGCTGTGGATGTAAATAGTGCAGAAATGTGCGCATCTCTGCTCCCGCTGCTAAGAGCGCTAGCGTCGATCTTGTCGCCAATTTTTAACGGATTGTTGTTACTCTGTATGTTGTTATAATGTGACGTAACTGTAACGTAACAAGTTTTATTTGCTAATTGTAATAATAGATCAGCTGTTATGAACTATAAGGTCAATTTTAATAGGAGGAAAGCACTTTTAACAGAGTAGATCTGGCCAATTTGAGAAAGTATATGGTAATTCATTTCTGTAAGATTGGGAAAAATTATATGGTAATTTGATTTATGTTCCACAACTTAGAGAAATTTGAATGAACAACAGGCTCATGTGAAACACAACATAAATAAGATAATATACTCATAATCCTTAAAATAAACAACATACAGTATGTTATAAAATAGTAGAGCACTAATAATAATAATATGTAACCACAATAATATTTGAAATTCATATTAGAATAAGAATATATTTTTTTTTTTTTTTTTAATTATCAACTTTAGAATTATAGGTTAGGTTAAAGGGCACTAAGCCAGGAGAGATAGGACCTAGAGACTTGTTTTCTTAGGTAAGTTTTCTGATGCCCTATCCTCCTCATATACAGGTTTAGAATTACAAATGTTAAAGACTAAAATCTGCCCTGTCTAGTTTTGGTAATACTGAGCCTCAAAATGTGACTTTTAGTTAATGAAATTTTTTGAATTTCTTAGCAATGGCAGACTCTCGTACCAGATGAGAAATGGTAAGTTGAGTTTGGCTTCAAACCCATTCAGCGATTGCAGCAAAATGAGCGTTGCAAGTGACGAGTTTCGGTCTGCTGATGATGCCGTAGAGAGACTGATGAAGGACGAAGAGGCCTGGCGTGGAGGTTTTGATGAGTCAAGGCGCACTCTCTCCGGTATCTACGGAGACTGTGATATATCTATTAGGTAAATTGTATTTTGTATCAGTTTAGTAAAACATTGTTATATTCTATCGGAGCTTAGTGTTTGATACTATCCAATATGTTGTGCACTCTGTACTCGTTTATACTGACATATAGGATAGTGGTGGTCTTTTAATTCCCTTTATTACAATTTTATCGTTTCCCAACTTTCACAAGAGGACAATGTTATAAGCTGTCAATAGTGGCTGGGAAATACATATCTTGAAGGGGCAACATCTACAAGGGGCAAGGGGTTCATCTACCTTATACCAACCTTACAATTAACCCTCGAACTGGCAGTTTCATTTTCCTAAAATGACAAGCAATTTTTGGATTATTTGTGTATTTCACACAAAATAGTTATTTACTGCAAATTTACCCATATTTTGTTTCAATATGCTCAAAAATATGTAGGCTATCATATAATATGTACAACACAACCCAAAATAAATTTTTTGTTCACAGTAACTTTTTGTAACATTTGGGAATTTGTTTTCATTTCCCGAGGGGGAGTTTTCCTCTAGGAAAAAGTATTGTGATGATAAATTACAAAATATTAGCCAAAATATTCTAAATTTCATCTACTTTCAGAAAATATAAAAATAATGTGTTTGATAACAATAAGTATAACAAATTTTATACAAAAACTGCATTCAGTTCACAACAATGAAAATATGTTACCATACAAACATTAGCTTTTTAAAATTTGCTGTAAATGTTTCATAACCACTACATAGTTGTAAAGTTTATCAAAATGTACATAATAATATTCTCAATAAAATAAATATAGTTGTTGGGTATTTATTTTGGTTTATATATAATGGTATAAACTTGGTTCGTTCATAACAAACATAATAAAAATTCTTAACCCTTTCAGTGCCGACGTCCTCTTAAACCGGACGTTGATAGGTGTTACAGAAGTGTAAACGTCCGGTTAAGCCGGACGTCATTAGTTGTTACAGAAGTGTAAACGTCCGGTTAAGCCGGACGTTTACAAATAAATTTGTAATTAATTTAAAACTGCATATTTTTGCGTATATTTCATATGAGTCTACTCATAATAAACTGTTCTTTTATAAAAAAAATAGTTTACGTCAGTAAAACGAATATAAACTTTTATTATAACAGTTTTACTTCCACAGTCTGTGAGCTGGCGCGAAGTCTCCCGCCGTCAGCTGGCCGACTGCATTCCCGCCAAATGTTGACCCACTCAGCTGTTTATTTATCTTGTTTGGATTGTATATTGAGTTGTGGTTATGTGCAAGTGTTTTATGTTTATAAGTAGTGCTTTAGAAGTAATATATTTAATTATTTTATTATTATGAATCGATCAAGGTCACCATTGAGTGACAGAACTTTACAGAGAATTGTGAACGATACTGACAGTGATACTGACGTGTCAATAAATGACAATAGTGATAGTGCTAGCAGTGAACCATTTGGAGACGACACCGATTCGGATCCAGACTACAACCCTGAGAATGATACAGGTAGGCCTGGACCTAGTAATAATTCAGGCTTAGCTAACACTCAACATCATGTTAGTAATTCTGATTCGTCAGACGACGATGCTAGGCCAATCCAAATACGCGGTAGGCCTAGAGGTAGGCCTAGACGTTCTAGTATGGCAAATTCAGATGATGGAAATAGTTCTGGCAATGACTCTGAGGATGGGACAGGATGGGTAAATGTTGAGGAGGGTAATGATGTAGGCCACAATCACAATTTTGCTTTCAGCGAGCTCCCTGGAGTAAAACATTGTCCACCTCCAAACTCTAGCCCTGCTGAATATTTCAAGCTTTTCTTCACAACTGCTTTGTTAGATATATTTGTGAAATACACTAATATGTATGCTGAACAATTCATAGCTAATAACATACATACCCTACTAGATAAAAGCAGGACCAAGCAATGGAAACCAGTAACCCGCCAAGAAATGTTGGCATTCATTCTTGTCATGGTAAATATGGGACTTAACCCAAAACCAACCATTTATATGTATTGGACTAAGATTTCTAGCCAGTTCAGTCCTTGGTTTGCTAGAATGTTTAGCAGAAACCGATTTCAGGCAATTCTGAAGTTTTTTCATGTGGTCGACACGTCAAACATACCCCGATCCAGACAACCAGGTTACGACCCCTGTGCGCGTTTTCAATGCCTCATCGATCATGCTAATAGGGTTTCAAAACATCATTTTGTTCCAAATCAAAACTTATCGGTTGATGAGAGCATGGTAAGCACAAAAACTCATTCCCAGTTACTCCAGTACTTGCCCAAAAAGAGGCATCGATGGGGTGTAAAACTGTGGTCCTTATGCGACTCGGCCACAAGCTATTGCATTTCGTTTTTTGTCTACAAAGGTGCCAATAATGATGAAGATAAAAGGGAAATAAAAAAAATGGCTTAGGCTATTATGTTGTTGTCAAACTCCTAACAGTTACTAATTTATTGAATAAAGGTTATCACGTTTTTGTTGATAACTTTTTTACTACATTGAAATTGGCAAAGTTTTTGTACACTAAACTAACATTTCTAACTGGAACATTGAGAATAAAAAGAAAAGGTATTCCAAACGAAATGAAACCAAAATTTCCAGTTAGTGGGAAAAAATATATGAGAAAAAATAACTTGTTACTATTAGGATTTAGGGAGAAACAATCACAAAAACATCAAGTTTTAGTTCTCACCACCAACTGCGTTGCAGAATCTGAACGAAGATCCAAAAGTAGAGGTATGTCTGTCCATGTAACAAATAAACCTAAAGTAATCAGGAATTACAATGATTATATGGGAGGCGTTGATGGCAGTGACCAAATGCTATACCAATACTTAGATGATAGAAAAACACTTAAATTTTGGAAGAAAGTTTCATTTAACATTTTTGGTCGCATGGTATTGAACTCATATCTTCTGTATAAATTAAATACACAAAAACCATTGTCAAGACTAGAATACACAATAGCTGTTATTGAAGAACTTTCTAAAGATTGGTTAACACTCCAAGAGAACAGGCCAAATGTCACTGACCTTACCAACATAACAACAGTTAGGACGCCAAGAGGTGGTGGTGGGGATGCAGATGCTCGTGTTAGCCCTACTGCTGGTGTAGCCTATAATATTATTGAAAAAATACCAGATAAAAGGGAGAAAAACTGTTGCATTTGTAGTAAAGAAAGTACTAAATCTGGTGGCAAACGCAAAAAATCTACTTTTATGTGCATAAAATGCAAAAAGGGCCTACACCCAAAATGCATTCCGAAACACAAATGTTGAATCCTGATATCCATTTTGTGCAATATAACTGTAAATATTATTTAGTGTTTATAATTTTCAATATATATTTTGTGTTTTTTATGACTTTATTGTGTTTGATGATTTCTATACAAGTGAAAAAACTGATTACAGAAAAAGTACCAAAAACGTCGAAGTGTATAGTTTTTGTAAATATTCAATAATTTTGTTGTAAGTGAAGTAATAACTCTGAATTTTTACCTACAAATAGAGAATTAAATTGTGAATTAAACAATATAAAACATTAATTCTCAACTATTTTTTTAATATGGAAAAAATTCCACCAAAGTGAAAAATTTTTGAAAAAAATTTTTTTTGGTAAGTGTTTTTATTTTTTGAAATTTTTTGCATGCTTTTTTATTTATTTGTCTATAATGCATGTTATTCCTTAGTTATTTTCCATTACATTGGTATATAAATTATTATTTTATCTTAAAAACTAAGCGAGCTAGAGCATTTCTCCGAAACCCTTGCAAATTAAGTAAAAATGCTCTGGCACTTTTGGATACACCATATGCAAAATGACTGGCACTTTTGAAACATCCATCCAAAAATGTCGCGGCACTGAAAGGGTTAAACGGCAAGCTTCAATATAGCCTATGCAAACTCCGTTATTTCATTATAAGAACTTAAAACGATTCTTTCGTCATTGCTACATTTTATAACAAATAAATATCATTAAAAACTTAAAATAGCACAAATGTAAAAATACCTAATCATATTACAATTAAAAGTACTAGGAACCATAATTGCAGTCAGTGACAGTTCAGATTGGCTGTATATATTGTGTCATTGACATTTATTTTCCTCATACAAATGGCCTATCAATGTAAACTGCAACTAAAGTAGACACCAAATACTTAGTTGTAACATATTATGTGTGTACTATAATAACAGTTGTTTGCGGCTGAGTATGAAGAATGGATATTCGTTGTTCGCCAATACAGAAACACATTTCATTGACGAATATCCGTGGCCCGACAGTTTGAGGGAACAGCCATAAATTCAGTTGTAACTTGAATCACATTGAAACACTTATATACAGTTAAAATTTATGCCAATACCTCACTCACTCATTGCTACATATGAATTGTATTGTAAATAAAACCAATGTTTAGTTCATATTAACAAATGTTAAAGTTACCACCATCTAAGCACTATTTCATTCACCAGCTAAGCACTAAAACGAGCTCCTTTCGTCAAGTGGCAACAAAAGAAAACAAGTACATGGCATACACCATCCACAAAGCTCTATTTCATTAAGCTCTGCTATCATTATTGTTTGATTTGCTCCATGTAAGATAAAAGAGCCTTTGAACTCATCTAGAGTGGGTCCCTACGTACTAAATGTCTTAAAAATATCCATTAATATCTTTAGTAAAAACACAAGAAACTTTAAAGTTTAAGAAAGTTCAAATATAACTTTAGTTCTATTTACCTTAAAAGATTCTTGTGTTTTAATAGAAATAGTGGTAATGCTTAAATCTAGAAATTGGATTTAAGCCATTCCATCTGGAACTTGGAATGGCTTTGTAAATTTTATATAAATACGTTAAGTAACTGAGGTTTTATGTGGACAATATGATCAGGAATCTTTCCAACATTTTAATATTAAATAAATAAAATTGATGAATAGCATGCTCATAAGTCAAATAAATAATAATTTACTGGCAATTTTTACATTGTATATTTCTTTTATATGAACATTATTTATTGATACATTGGTATTTAATATCACTTTCAAATTTACGTCACTATCCTATTTGTTGTGTATATCATCTACTATAATGTTTACAGTCTTGTTGCATTATCTAAGTTAATTAAGTTTGTTATGATCAAGGACACAAGGGGAGAAGATGTCAATCAGCAGCTTCTTACGCAGTGGGAGCGGGCCCCTCGGCTGCTTAGAGAAGGATTCTGGGGGTACACCTCGACCTACCTTTGGCCGACCTGTTGTCAGTCCAGAGAAAAAATCCAAACCTCGTCCTATCTTACCACCACTTGAAAGTAATTTTATCTTACATTTTTGTAGATTTAAATATTCACTTAATTTTGTCTTTCTAATGGTTATGGACAAACTACATTTTAACTAAATAGTATGTTAGAAATAACAGTCTTTTTAATATGCAGGAAAATAGTAATTTAGTAGCTTTCATATTCTAATGTGCATGATTTTGAGAGAAAAATAAATACAATATAAACATAACAAATATAATTAAAAGGTAAGGTTTACAACACAGAAGTTTACAACTAAAAAAAGTAGTGCTATAACTAAGAAAATAAGCCTACATGGGCATGACACCTGTGTGTAGGCCTGAGTTGTTTCACAGTAATAATACCAACATTCACATCAATATTATTCACAGTAATACCAACACGAGTAAGTCATGAATGAAAAAGTGACGATCAGGCTCAATATTTGGACTACAATGTTTAACCATAATTTGAATCAATTTTCGATTACACAATCCTGGATATCAATTTGATGCTACACTGACATTAAAAGTATTATTGACATCAAGGACAAACTGCTATGCTTGTTACTAATAACTAAAGCTTCTGGTAACGACCGCATCAAGGTGTTATTTACAGTATTTACATCACCAAACGTTTCGCCCATGCTGTGACGTGGTATCCTCAGTCTTTGAGACTGGTATTTCTAGTTAGCAAAGTAATGGGACCTTTATTACTTATTGAGGGAACAAAAAAATTTCCAAAAATGGGCTGCTACCTCTTATGCCTCCTCTCCTAAACTAAAAATTATCAAATTGCAACCTACTTTGTAGTACTTCTGATGATAGTCCATTAAAAATGTAGCGTTTTGGTACAACAAAATTTAAAATCACAAACCGTTTAGTCACTGTGTATGTAATTCGCGCCAGTGTAACAATTACTAGTTCAACCATAATGTCAAAACCGGTGCAATGATTTCAAAATATTTCATTCCAAATTACTGGGCTTTACAATGAATGGTCACACACCATATCGTTATGTTTAAACTGTTTCAGTTACAGTTAAAAAAATTTTAAAATAGGGCTGGTGTTTCCTATATGATTGTAAATTATATGTATTTCACTAAAAATATCAATGTTTTGTAGGTTTTAATACTTTGACAAAGTTTTGTTGTATAACTTTACCTGTAACATATGTTTTTGGAAATGCCGGAAAATACAGTTTTTTATACAGTGATCAAGCGGTTGGTGCAATTTCATAATTGTTTATACAAAAACTGTACATTTTAAATGGGCTTTCATTAGAGGTACTACAAATTATAGGTTGCAATTTGAAAATGTTGTGTTTGGATGTTAGGAGGCAACAAACCCATTTTTGGAAATATTGTCTTTGGTTCCACCAATAAGTATTAAAGGTCCCTTCAAACAGAACTTTGCTAACTTGTTGGATATTGAAGCAACAAATGTGGCAAGTTTTGAAATTAAAATCCTTTATAAAGTGAAAAAAGTCAAATAAAATAATATGCAATAAGAAATGTTCTACCCATGAAATTCTTAGCTTTTTATGGTATTATGGTGTACAGACAAATTGACATTCGTGCTGGCAGATGAGGAGCCTACAAAGGATACAGCCGATCCTTGGCATCCAAAGTCTCTCTTGGAACAGCATTCCCTCATTCATTCCAATTCCAGAGAGGATTCTAGAGAAATTGACGAGTCTGAGGTGTCTGTTCCGAGTCTGTCATGTATCGGCCAGCTGTTGACAGAGATGCAGGGCAAAATGTCTGCTGAGGATGTGATGAACCGACTTCTGGGTAAGCACTCTAATGTAACACAAGCCACGTGAAAGTAAAAGATAAAACTAAGATAGGTTACTCGTTAGTTCAGGTGTCCCAAGATTTTAAACAACAGTGTTTAATTTATAGTTTTGTCTACTGATTTTCTCTCCTCTTTAACCTTCTATAGGTCGCTTTGATTCCAATCCACGAAAGGTCGCTCACAGAGCTCCAGGTTACAGTAACAACACATTTCAATTACAATAAATGATTTATTTAATTGAATCAAATACTAAAATACAATTAATGATGTTTACAAATATAGTTAATAACAAATTGAAAAATTATTTAATATTTTTATAAAAAAGATTTACAGTAAAACATAAATTGATTTTCATAATTGATATTTCAATGATTTGCACACTGATATAAAATTGATGGTATCAACTAATCTGAACTGATAAAATAAATTGAATAATTATTTTATATTTTAATATAAGTTAGTAAAAAACATTTGGATTATATTAGTAAACGAATAATAAACATACCATACTTGTAACTTGTGACTTATCTATAAAAAAAGCTTAAGCTCAGTTTACTCTCTGGGGTCACTCATGTCCATTTCTTCTTCTTCTTGTACACAACTAACACATTTCACTGGTGCAGAGTGTTCTTTGCAAATAAAAAATGTACACGAGTTACATCTGGTTTTTGAAGGACGGTTTTTACGCCAATCGCAGAATGCACATCTTCCTTTAGTTACCTCTTCATCTGGTGGGGGGTGTTATTGGGGTTCAGGAACATCTGGAAGTTGTCGTACACACTTTTAAAACCAAGTTGGGGTACTATCAGTATTAAATCAAATCAAATTATCGTTTATTGTCGTAAACATAATTAACAAATTATTGACAACGTCAAATTACAGCATGGCCAAGTCAAACACAACATGCAATACCTACATAAAGTTCACCTCCTAGATACCAACTTCTTAAGTGCAACAACAATTGGCAATGATAACATTAACACATCAAATTATTTTCCATATGGCTATAGAACACAGCGAAAACCAATGAAGCTGTCTGTGAAAGTGAACATTCAGCTGAAAACTATTTTTAGAGTTGAGGATTTTCAACTCCGAAAAATTCATCCAAACTGTAAAAGGGTGTGTTTGTAAGTCAGTGATAGAATTTATTTTTAAAAGATTTAAAGGAATATATCAAAATTAAATGTTGTAATTTATTGTACATTTTTAGTGCTAAAACTATGTGGCTATTCAGGGTCTTGCTTAGTCTGTGAAATCCTATTGTGGTTTGTGTCTTATGTCTGGTGTTATAATTATGAATGTTTTGTTTAAAGTTTAGTAAATTTGGATTATCCAGAATGAAAATGGCCAGATTATAAATATACAGGTTGATTACAGTAGGAATTTGTAATTTTTTAAATAATGGTCTGCAGTCTTCCCTTTGGTCACTGTTGGAGATAACACATATTGCCTTTTTTTTGGAGGATGAGGATCTCCTGTATTCTGGTACAGTTCCCATATAGAGTTAGCCCATATCTAAAAACCGATTGGAATAGTGGGCAAAATGCTAATATGCCTGTAATGTTTGGCTTCTGTATACCTCGCTGTCAAGTACTTCTTCCATATGGTCGAAAGTAGGGACCATCTACACAGACCATAAGTCCCTAACTTTTGCCTTCCACCGGAAGCCCGATAAGTGCTCTCCACCTCAGTTCCGCCACCTAGAATACATCGGCCAGTTCTCCACGGACATGTCACATATCTGGGTCCGATAAGGTAGTGGCTGACTCGCTGTCAAGGATTGAACTGGACTATGAAGCCTTGGCCGAGTCACAGTATCACGATGCCGAACTGCAACAATGTCTCGAGTCGAATTCTAGCTTGAAAATACAGAAAATCCCAATTCCAGGCACAAACCTCTATCTGTATTGTGACTGCTCCCTTCACATGCTCTTCCCTTCATTATTAAGGACTTCCGTCAAGTTGCCTTCTATTCTGTCCTATGGTCTGTCATCCTGGGAGAAATGCAACAGTCCGGTTTTCTACCCAGCGTTTTGTCTGGCCTTTAATCAAAACTGACTGCCGACCCTGGGCCCATTCTTGCATGGATTGCTAGAAATACAAGATCACCCGCCACATGTAGACTCCTGTGGGTACCTTCGCTCCTCCATCTGCAAGATTTGATCTTATTCATGTATATTTGGTTGGACCACTATCAGTATCACAGGGCTACAGATACTGTAACACATCAGATTTTCTCGCTGGCCAAAGGCTGTTCCACTGGAGAACATGGAAGCTGATACTGTTGCCCGTGTTCTCTACTCGACGTGGATATGCAGATATGGCACTTCTCTTCGTATACCAACAGATCAGGGGAGGCAGTTTGAATCAAATCTATTCCAAAACCTAAGCAACCTCTTGAGCACCGGCAGTTTACGGCCACTGCCTTCCATCCAGCTACTAATGACTTGGTCGAAAGGTTCCACCGCCATTTGAAGAGTGCCATCAGATGTCACGGAACTGAACGTTTGTCTGAAGTGCTACCTATTATCCTCTTGAGTATTTGGCTTGGCAAGAAAACCTTAAGGCATTTGCTGCTGAAATGGTGTATGGTCAAGCCCTTCGCCTTTCAGGAGAGTTTCTAGCTCCATCTCCATCAGCTGGCCACACAGCCCCTTCAACCTTAGTTACTGACCTCAGGCACAATTTTAACAACCTCCATCCTGTACAGAGCATATGCCATGGTGTACGCATGCCTTTTGTGTTCAGGGACCTGGCCACCTGCAAACAAGTTTTTGTACACATTGACATGTCCAAAGGCAGCCTGCAATAACCTTACTCTGGACCATATCATGTTATCAGCAGGTCCAGTAAGACAGCTATAGTTAGCATGAGAGGCTCTGAAGTCACCGTGTCCCTGGATCGCCTGAAGCCTGCCTACATCATGGCTGACGAAGACACTGTGCAACCGACACCTTTACCTGTGACCGCAGACCCTCCACCTGACTCTCCTTTGCAGGATACAGCACCAACCACGAGGACTACAAGGTTTGGATGAAGAGTCCATTTTCCTGACGTCTCCAGAGTGGCGTATCGTGATTTGAACATTGTACGTGATATGTGATGTGACCAAATCACTGGCAGGGGGTACTGTGGGAATCATTTAACAATTTTACTGTGTAAATCAATTTAATACTTTCATGGTTTATTTACTTGTCCACATGTGTTATTGTTATTTAATATAATTGTTTTTTAACACGTGTTTTTAGTTAGTTTCCAACACATATATTTTTGTTAGATCGTTTTTTACTGTAACTGTTTTCATTCTTTACTCATTAATGTTTTTATAACGCGTTCATATTTATCTATACAACTCATCATTAAATTATAGTTTTGTTATTGTTCCCAAATGCATTCTTTTTATATTATTTTATATTTGAACACCTTCCTTCTCACCACACCAACAGTTATAAATCAATTATTCTATTTAATGCAATGTCTAAATGCTAGAAAATAACAGTTATGACTTATGACTGATTTTTCCAGAAGCTCCAAAAAGTTCTGGAAGAAAGAACCTAAAAGCTGATGTGAGCAAGTTGTGTAGTAGCATGTTGTCCAATTTTCCAGACCGTGAAAATCTTAAATCAGTCTCACTTGAGGTTGGAGGTTAGTTATAAATACTTTTTAGTAATAAATATTTGTAAAATTTTTATTATTTTTTGTTGTTGCATAGCTTACTAATTAAGTTTGCAAGTAGCCTTTAGTTGGGTAATACATATGTTGAGGTATACTCTTGTAAGAAGCGTATTTCATGTTTCATAAATTTTGATGTTTATAAATTTGACAAAAGATAAGTAGAAGACAATTTAAAAATAGCATTTGACGAAACACTTATGACATTAACAAATTCACCAATATTTTGTTTAGACCACTCTACTGACTAACGTAGTGCACACATTTTTACATAGTTTGTTTAGAATAATCTAACAGGAAAAAATCCTTTGCTGACTAATAATAATATGTATTTTGAATTTACATTTTAGGAGGAAGCAGTTTGAACCAAGGAAATTTATCTAACAACAGCTTTTTGTCCCTGTGTGATGGAGAGACTCGTGTTGTCAGCAGTCAGAACACTACTTGGACCAAAGACAACCAGAGTGTTATCACCAATGACGATTCTATCACTCCTTCAGTTTGCAACGTTACTGGTAATTGAATTTCTAGTAAAATAATGAAGTAATACATCTATAATTTATTTATTGTAATGAAATTAATAAATTCCTGTGATATTTTTCTTGAAAATATCTTCTTCTTTTTTTCAAACAAAGGAGAGGTCGACCTCTTTAACCTTAGTCCACCCATTCCCCAAAGATTATTGATCTGTGCGAGGAACGATTAGACAGAGTAAGGGGGAGAACCAGTACAGTACAAGGTGGATATTACTGATAAAAATTGACAGTCAAAGCTTGGATTTGAACCTGCGTTTTATTATCTCTACTAACTCAGGTACAAAGTCCTGACACTTTAGATTGCCAAGCCACTGGCTCTCCCTAAAGTTGATTATAAAGATTAACTTTAGGTTGTTCTGTTTCCTAGTTTTACAGATGCTATAAACTTTTTTATTTTTAATGTATATGCGAAAACAATATTTATGAATATAATGATAAAGCTATCTAGACTTAATTTTTAACTCTACTACTTACATGACATTTATGAAAATAGTGATCGTATTCAATGGGTTTTTTCTCAGATGAGTTAGGTAACATCATCATCATCCGTTGACGTTAACGTTTTCACGGGTCATCCTATACAGCCTCCTCCATTTTTGTCTATCCCTCCAGGTTTCCTCTTCCTCTACATCCCCCCTCACTTGGTCCTCCCACCCTCCCCTCAGTTTTCATCCTCTCTTAGGCTATCCAAGGCAATCTATTATTTCCAGTATTCTCACTTGCCCAATCCATTGTATCCTTCTTCTTTCCATTGTTTCTTGTAGCAGTATCACTTTCTTTCTAAGGTTATATTGTTTCTTATTTTATCTCATATAAGAAGTTAAATAACATTGGCTCGTAATTTATCAGTTGAAAGTTTTGTGTCAACGTTTACAATCTAACAACTATATCATAGGAAATGTTTTAGAAAATAATATGAAATAATTAAAAAACTATTTTAAAATTAAGGCTTTAGATCCTCTTTAATTGTGTTATTTTCTCTTTGTTTTACATATTGAACATGAAAATTACCAAAAATCTGCCAATTCAATTTGGATTTTAGATAAATTCTATCCTGTTTTATGATTTATTAACTATTTGGCTGATAAATAGCTTTTTAGCATACACATTTTGGTTAATTTTCTTCTTATCTCATTTAGTTTTAAGAGATTTATCTCATTAATCTGTAAAGAGATTTAGTTTTTTAAGAATGCGAAAGTTTGTGATTTTTTTCTAATTTTGATAGAGGTTTTTTAATAACAACAATATTTTTAAATAAATGTTTACTTATTTCTTATTAAGATGCCAGTTATTTGATACTTAAACTAGTCAGTAATTACTATAATTTTTGATTCTGTACAGATTTTGATGGCGAAGAAGAAGACTATGTATGTGTGTTGACTCCGGAATCAATGGACTTTGATATTTTCAATGAACACCCCAGACAGCAACGATATTACATCTCAAAGACTTGCTATTTGAACAGTCAGAAGCGTAATGCAGCAGCTTTTGTACACCTGTCGGAAGACAGTCTTTCTCTCCAGCCGGGCGAGAAACGAGGGGTGAATGTAAGTTGTTAGTTAGTTAGAATATCCTATTACCAAAAGCTTATTTATGTTGAACTATAAATTTTTAGAAATATAATAAAGAAGTTATTTAGACTTTATTTTTAACTTTGTTTTGTTTGTGTGATTTGTTACATATAATTGTATAATTGTTGATATTTAATTTTTAAAAGTGAAGGTTAACATCTAAAATTGATGTTGTTCCACAGATCAATCTAAGCTATAGTAGGCATAGACCAAAGAAGTTAGCTCTTACTACAGTTTCACAGTTGCTCTATCTTCCATGCTCTGCAGAGAGGCAATCCTCTAGAACAGGGATCGGCAACCCGCGGCCCAATAAATGATTCTATTTGGTCCGCTTGACATGAAGTTGATAAATATTAGTATGAATTGAAGAGTAAAGTCTTGTATGTTAAATTCACAAACTAATTTCATACATTGAGAGTTTACACTACTAAATTAAATAGCAGGGATATATTCACTGACGAATCGTAAAATGCATCATACTTTAATAAATTATTCATTAATTGATATGTTACGTGAGTAATAAAAGCGATGATGTGCAGCCTCTGTGGTCATGCCAGGTTTAAAATATGGCACCAAGTTGTAAAAAGGTTGGCTAACCCTGGTCTAGAACAAGAATACGTCTTGAGACTTTTCACAATATTACATGAGTGGTCTAAGGTAGTTTCCCATTTCATCTTCGACAAATTGTATAAGAAAATCCCATTAGAAATACATTAAAACCCATTATTTCCTATAAAAGTTTGCTCCTTTAATGGGGTCAAAGATTACGATTTTTCTGTTTGTCAATCACTACAAATTGACTACTATTTGGGTAGTAGCAATTAATACAAATTTCCATGAGAAAAATAGACCTTAGGCAAAAAGTCAGCCTGTATTTTTTATGTTTAACCCTAGATCATGATCATTCAGGGTCACGAAAGCCATGAAAAGTAACAAATTTTTAAAGTCGGTTACGGATATCACGAAAAGTAACGATTTTTTCTAGGGTTCCAAAGCGTTACTATACTCATTTCACTACTAGCTGGTGCAAAAATATAGAGCACTATCTGTGTGCCCACTGTCATATATTTATTTGACTGTATTTATATTGACCATTGTTATGCAATATACTATTGTTAATTGACAAATATACGATTTGAATTTGAATATAGCATCCTCACGGTTTTGCTTGAAAATTATATTACAGTATTTTTGTTTAGAAAAACATGTCTAAAATGTCTCATAAAATTTAAATAGAAATCAATCATCGTTAGTTAAAAATTTATTTAAAAACAACCAAATTATTAACTATAAAAGTCTGTAGATATTTTCGTATATGTTTATTCTTTTACAAGAAAAATGTTAATGATAAAAAGAGAAATGTAGTAAAATAGAAAAAATTTTCGTAGAAGTGATTTTAATGAAATCTTCAAGTCCATTCAGAATCTAAGTTATCCTGTGTTTGGTGATGTTGTGGATTGGGAAGGGGCGTTTGAGGACTTTAGTGAAACCTTGGTATCAATAATTGAACAATTCACTCCCAAGAAAAAAGTTGGTACGCATCTATTTCCTGTTGGTTTTCCCAAGAACTGAGGGAGCTTGTCATACTCAAAAAGCTTTTTCATAAAAGCTAAAAACAAACTCTAAGTGATAACATCTATTTTGCTTTTAATATAGTCCGATCAAGATGCAAACTACTTTCGCTCTCCTGCTATAAGAATTACATTTCAATGGTGGAGGATTCGCTGAAAACCAATCCCAAAGCCTTCTGGAGTCACATTAATAACACAAAAACGTGCAAGTCTGACGTCTCTCAGCTCATGCTGGATGACAGGATTGTTACGGGCCCCAAGGATATGAGTAATCTTTTTGCTGATTATTTCTCTTCGGTCTACAGACGCCCATCACAGCCTCCACCTCAATACATCACGGACTCACCACTAAATGTATCTCTGCTTACATTTTCGTGAAGGGAAGTCTCTGAAGCCTTAGCTTCTCTTGCCATCAACAAAGGCCCTGGACCGAATAATATCCCCCTGCTGTGCTCAGACACTGTAGCGGGATCCTGGCCCCACATATCACTCTGTATTTTAATGCTTTGCTGCTGAATGGTTGCTTCCTGAAAAACCTGAAAATTAGCTACATTACTCCGGTAGATGCTTCCGTTTCAAAAAACTATCGACCCATAGCCATCCAGCCTTCCCTTGCAAAGGTCTTTGAGTCATTGGTCCTGAGTCGGTTATCATTTGTGATGAAGAATATCATATCCCAGGCTCAGCATGGATTTGTGAAGGGTCGTTCTGTGACTACCAACCTGATTCTTTATTAAGATGATATTGTGTCTGCCTTCGGTGTCGGAAAAAAAGTGTATAGCTTTTATCTGGATATGTCGAAAGCTTTCGACAGGATGAGTCATGCCCACTTCTGGCTAAATTGGAGGCTCGTGGTGTGTCTGGGTCACTACTGAGGTGGTTTCACAGTTATTTGATTGATCGCTCCTCGGTTGTCCGCTACAGAAATGAGCTGTCTAGACCATTCGTGGCTGAGTCAGGAGTTCCTCAGGGATCTCTTATGGGTCCGGTGCTCTTTTCATTATTCATCAACGACCTCCAAGACGTTATAACGAACTCCCGGCTGCTACTCTTTGCTGATGATGCAAAGCTGTACAAGGTCGTTGGTTCTATTCGAGATTGCCAGGCTCTTCAAACTGACATAGATAATTTAGTTTCATGGTGTATAGCCAACAACATGAATCTGAACATAAAGAAATGCTCCATTCTCTCTTTTCACCGGCAGTCTAATCCGCTGTTTTTCAACTACACACTGGATTGTTCTCTTCTCAACCGATCTGAATCAGTAAGGGACCTGGGAGTGCTACTATCCACATCTTTGAGCCCTATGAACCACATATCTGCAAGCAGGCAAACCGCTTACTCGGTTTCATTGTTCGAACATCTCGTGACGGTTTCTCCCCCTGGGCCCTGAAGATTTTGTTTGTTCAACTGGTCCGGCCCATCTTGGAATACAGCTCTCCTGTATGGTCGCCCTACCAACTTGGCTTTATCGAGCAAATTGAGCACATTCAATCCCGCTTCATAAGATTTGTCGGACTACGGCTGGGTTATGCCTATGATGAGGTTCCTGTTGACGATTTGCGAAGACAGCTTCAACTTCTTCCTCTCTCATCTAGGCGGGAGATTGCTGACCTCATATTTCTAAAGATGCTGATCACTTCTACCTCTTGACTGCCCGGAGTTGTTGGCACGTCTGGACCTGCACTTCGTTCTGTCTTCTAGAACTCCTAACCTATTCCACAGACAGTTTCGAGCTACGCAGTATGCTTACAATAGCACCTTACCGAGGATCCACCGTTTGGGAAATGGAGTTCCCTTGGGGATAGACTTTTTCCACATGTCTGAAGCCCAGTTCAAAAAGGAGTTGTTGAAGATCTACATGAACCTTGATGTCAGCCAAAACTTCTGTACATTATAATCTTGCATGTTGAGTTTTTGTTATTCAATTATTCGTTATTGTTATACTTATTTTTCTCTATTGTACTTAAGCAATACTAGCATGTGTTTGCGTACTAGTCGCACCAGTTTATATCACACTAACTTATTCAACCATTAATTATCACTCTTGTTTGTATTTATGATATTGTACTCAGTATAGAACCTTCATGTTGTTGCGTACTAGTCACGCTAGTTTATATCAAATTAGTTATACCAAACTTTTTAACATACTTATTACTAATTATTTATTACTTTGCTGTATCATCGTCTATTGCCTAGTTATAATTAAATATTCTTTAATCAGTCGTCTGTGCAATAAAGTTTGTAAATGTAAAATGGTGTATACCGTATATGTACAAATAAATAAATAAATAATGATAGAATATAACAATCTAAAATTGGATATGTCTGTTGCAATAAAATAAATAAAATAAAATAAATAAATGTAATGCAAAAATTAATATATCCAATGTGTTGTTAATTAATATTTATTTAAACATATGTTGAAACCATATGTATAGTAATTGTTATATTGTTTTGGGTGGAGAGTTTTGAGATAAAGGTTAAAGGTGTGGTTATATTTTTTTGTGAGGACTTATTTTATTAATTAATTAAGATGCCTAGACGGCATCAATCCATCCAACAAACAATATTTTTTTTTTAATTTTACTTCACAATTTATCAGTTTACATTAGCCAACGATGAAAATATCTTTTTTTGTTTTTAGAATTACATTTCAATGACATTACAATATACCAACATAATGCTGAAGAAATAAATGTTTTAAAATATTGTTAATTAAATCAACCATGTAAATATTATTATTTTATCAACTTAAATAATGAGTAAAAGATGTCATTACAAGAAATAAATAAAACTGTACATAATACACATTTTATTTAGGCCTTATCTTGTTTATTATATTTAATTTTGTTATATCTTCATATTTTTTAAAAAGAACCGTCTTATTTTAAGAGAAACATTTTAGATTGTTGTATTATTTGAACCAATTATTTATTAATATTGGTTATACTTTGCTGTGATTTTATTTAACATTTAAATTACATCTAAATTCAACATCTTAAAATAATAAGTTAGTGTCTATTTTGTTCATAGGCTTTCATTTCAATGGTATGAAATATACCTAAATACTGATGCAGAACTAAATGTCTAATATATAATATATAAGAATAATGATAATGTGACTAAATGGTCCTTGTAAATATTGTTTTATCCATGTAAATAATATATATATATATATATATATATATATATATATATATATATATATATATATATATATATATATATATTGTTATATTGTTATAACCAGAAAGGGAATTATACTTTAATAAACACATCTACATTTCTGCTTATATGAGTTTGGTATGTAATTTTATTTTATCCTTAGATTTCAAGAATGATTTTTTATACTACAATAAAGTAATTTAAGTTTAAAAAATTTTTAAAACCAATTATTCAGTATTGTTGCTGTATTGTTTGCTTGTCTAAACTCAAGTGTGTTTTAAATATACTAGTTTTATTAAGATATAAATGGTCAGCATTTTGTGGTGAACTTGGGTGCTAATACAAATATTAAATTATTCTAATACATATTTGTACAGGAAATGTAATTGATAGTACAGTTGTTTTTATATCTAACTTTCTCGGTTAAAAAATTAAACTGAATTAGTTGTTAGAAACTATTGATTACTGATAATCAACAATTAAGTTATGGCAAAAGATTATAGTTCATTAAAAGATACATTAATGTATCTCCTTATACTACGAAGAAATGTTTTAGATCATTAATAAGTGACGGGAGACAAGTTTTGATCCCAATTACATTACAGACGACAGACGTTTCAAACGCATGCGCGAGTAGAAAAGCTAGCAGCTGTATATTACGTCACTTGTTCGGGAGTGGGGAGCAATTCCTCTCTGCAATGTCTCGTCTATTATGCGAAGTTATACGTTCTTTCTGTGTACAAATGGAGTCAAAACAGTGTTGTGAATTTATTTATTTATTTATTATGATTAACGGCATATGCTTTTTTAACAAAATTGTATACAAGAAAATTTAGGCTAAAAATAGAGAACAGAAAAATAGAAAACAGAGGCTAATAAATATGGTAATTATCAGTGCTTAAAGAATTAGTTGGATAACAATATACAATTGAGAACAATCAAGTTAACATGTACATATAAATATATGCAATAAATATACAATAAATTGAACAATTTGTGTTGATATAGTATAAGTGATATAAGCGATAGATAACAAGGATAAATATTTTGTAAATGTAACATAATAATATCTAACAAATATGCAAATTCTAACACGAAAATATAAATAAATACACATAACATGATGAATGGTTTGACAATTAAGATGACGTTTAGACTGTAATGGGTGTGAATGAATAGTAAAAATATGCGAATGAGTGTGATGAAATAATAAGTTACAACATTGGTAAGGGTGGTGGTGGTGATTGAGTGAGCTATAGGTGGAGAAAGCCTCAAGACTCACCACTCTCCCCTTGGGTGATCATCCTCTTGAACCGAGCAGCACTACAGTTAAAGAAATCAATGTCTGAAGGTAGGGTGTTTCCTGTGCGTTGCAACCGAACCATGGTACTGTGCTGTGCATATGATATGGTGTGGTGTGTTCTGGCAAACAGCTCCCTGGATCTGGTAGAAGCTGGAACGTGGAAATAAATCAGTGCTAGAAGTTCCGGACAGCGAATCTCACCATTGATGATCTTGAAAAGAAACATAAGATCAGATGTCCTTCTTCGCAATTCTAGCGATTGCAAGCCCAGTGTTACAGCCAATTCATCAACAGGAACTTCAGAGAAACGATATCCCAGTCGTAGACCCACCAGCCAGATAAAGCGAGTTTGAATGGATTGCAGTCTTTCGATAAGGAAATCCTGATACGGTGACCAGACGGTTGAACAATACTCAAGATGGGACCTAACCAAGTGACAGTAAAAAGTCTTCAAAGCTGTTGGGGATGTGAAGAAGCAAGAAAACCTTATTATCAGGCCCAGGACACTGTTGGCTCGTTTGCAGATGTAATTCACATGTAGCTCGGGGCTCAGATTCGGGCAACATAGAATTCCGAGGTCTTTTATCTCATACACTCTCTTAAGATTGAAACCGTTGAGTGTATAGTCATTATGTATCACAGACTCAGTCCTATGGAAGGTTATGACGACACACTTGGATACATTGAGGGTCATAAGGTTATCAGAGCACCATTTCTCCACGATCAACAAGCTATTTTGAAGTGCTACACAATCATCTATGGTGTTGATGGACAAGTAGAGCTTGATATCGTCTGCAAAGAGCAAATGCTTGACTTCTAATGCCTCTGATAAGTCGTTAATGAACAGGTTGAATAACATAGGACCCAGATGTGAGCCCTGTGGTACTCCAGATGATGCAATGAACTCCTGTGAGTTGGCAAAAGCGTATTTCACTATGAGCTTGCGATTATCCAGGTAAGAAGAGAACCATTTCAGGAGCGGTCCATGGACTCCATAACGGGACAACTTGTCGAGCAGAAGAGGATGGCAAACACGATCAAAGGCCTTTGCAAAATCTAAATATATGGCATCAACTTGCTGGCGATGTGAAAAGGAAGATATAACATCAGATTGAAACAGCACTAAGTTTGTAGCTGGAGATCTGCCTGGAGAGAAGCCATGTTGTGATGAGGAGATATGGCGCTGAAGCAAAGGGAAGATCTTGGAGAGAACCAATTATTGAATTGTCAATATTACAAAACGTTTTAATGTTATACATTTATATAACTGTGCAATCCATAAATTTAAAAACGTTTTAGTTACTATTGAATTTTTTCATGGATGAAAGTGATTAACTGTGTGCTTTACAATATTTGAATTCACAATAGGCATTTAGTATTGAAATGTTCTTGGTTGCCATATTCCAATTCTCTATTGCTGTACAGACGGAAATAAGAAAATACAGCCTGATTTTGGCGGCAGCGGACTGGATTTTCATTGATCAGTTTGTTTATGATTGTTTTGTTCATGGTTTGTTATACCGTTCGTTGCATAGTAATTGTTTAAAGTGATGGGCATCTAACTGGCGTGTTTTAGTGTTTAGTTGTGCTTTAAACTTTATATACGTTAACGGAATTTCGTCAACTTTAAAAATCTCTTCTGAGTTTTTAAGTCACTAGTCCTATTATTACAGTTAGTTTTTGTTAGGCCTAGTGTTTGTTTTTATGCGTTTAGCAATTTTTATGTATAAAGAATGAAATTGTTGGTTTTTATTATTGTTCAAAATAGGCCTAAAATTAGTCAAAAGTGATTAGTGTTTGTGCACAATTCCTGGAAAGTGCAAATTTTAGAACTTGTGGCTGGTAGAAGAAAATTGGAAAAAGTGGCTTCGGAAAAATGAATATGATGTACATTCAGCATTTTGTATGTATTGCAAAAAATCATTTGATATTTCCCATTCGGGCTCAAATAGTACTAAAGTGCACTCTCAGGGAAAAAACAGCTTGATAGAAAAACCTAAAAAGTGGTAAGCAAATTATGCTAGTTCACTGGTTTGATCAAAACAGACCTTCATCTGATAACCATATACCTTCATGCTCTATGACTAGGCCTAATATAAAAATAGAAACAGATACTGATGCAGTTGTTAAAAGCTTCTACTACAACAAGCTCAAGTCATGAAACAGAATCTTGATTTTCTAAAGAACAGGCCTCACCAAGGCTTCAAAGTTTTTATTGTCTGAGAGTGTGACCAAGGCTGAAATTTTACGGGCCTCTTATTGTGTTACTACTAATACATCAATCTGAAATGGTGCTTTAGCTATCGATATGTTCTCTTTAATGTTCCCTTATAGCACTAGCTCCTAAATTACACCTATATAAAGATAAAATATATAGTATTGCATATCGTTTAGGGCCTCATTGCTCTTCAATTGTTGCTAAGGATGCAACAGTGATCCTTTTATGCACTCTCAATCGATGAATGCCTCAGTGACATTTGTCAAAAGCAGCAAATGGATTGTATGATAAATTATTGTGATGTAAGGGAGAAAATAGTCAAAACTAGGTACCTGACCAGCCTTTTTACAAAAGTCCTCTGCTGTTGACTTATTGGAAAAAGTGACAACTTGTATTGGAGAGGCTAATTTATGCCTAGATAAGTTAATTCAAGTCTACAGATGGCCCAAACATCAATTTAAAATCGTCATTTGATTTAAAAACCCATATGAGGGAATCCCTTGAAAGTGGAATGCAAATTTTGGATGTTGGTACTTGTTCTTTACATATTGTAAATGGTGCGTACAAGACTACTCATTCAAAGACAGGCTGGAAATTAAACCAATTCATGCGAGCATCATACAGATTATTCAAAAACTATCCATCACGAAGGGCTACTTTTTGTCAAATAACTGGTTGCAACATTTTCCCAAAAATATGTTGTGCAGTACGATGGACCGAAAATAGCATAGTTATTCGAAGATGCTTGCTTAGAAGTACTGCCACACCTTAAAAAATATGTTCAGGAGATATCGGAGCCACCAGCTACTGAACATTTCATCACAGTAAAAACACTTTTAAATGACCTGACACTTGAAGCAAAATTACATTTTTCTGGAATGATTTGGAAGTTTTTTTAGTACAATTTTTAAAAAATGGCCCTCTACTACCTTTCCTACATCAAGAGATGTTTATGTTGATGAAGAGTTTGGCCAGCACGTTTGTTAGGAAGAATTTGATTTTGTCTGCAACTACGGCATCAAAGCTAAAAAAATTGATTTTGATGTACAGAAAATCAGTTCAATTTGGATTGCATTGATATAGGTTTTGGAGCTTGAGCAAATCTAAAGAAGGTGAAAGAAATTCATTCACAACAATTTAAACTTGAATGCAAAAAATTTCGTATAGAAATGTATAAAAAACTGATAAAAAAGAACCCCTTGAATAAAAAAGGTGGTGTTAGGGTCTTCTTCCATAAATCCATCTATAATGACAAATGAAACTTTGAGAGATGTTAGGGTAAAACTGGCCATTGATGCATTAATCCAATCCTCTCGAGTATCTCCAGCAGATGGAGATATTATTATGAGGGAGTATATAACATTTTGTGAGAATGCTTTGATCCAAGAAAAGCTGAAGGATTTCAATGGCAAGGATGAAAGGTTGGATTCTTTTTTTCTCACATTGTTTGAAGGGCAAGATCTCGTCACAACATTGAAATTGTTCTTTCAAAGAATTTTGATTTGTTTTCATGTAAATGCTGCTGTTGAAAGAAGCTTTTCTTTCAATAAAAATTTTCTTTTCGAAAATCTACAAGAAAAGTCTTTAATCGCCCAGCGTGCACTTCAAGATCACATAAACTCACTTCCAGGTAAAAAAATATTCTTACTGTACCTATTTTTAAAATTTTAATATATGTAAGCATATTGTTAAACCTATGATACCTTGGATATTTTTATATAGTTAGCCTTTCAGTAGTTTTAATTGAATTTTTTTCTGTTTAGTATAATTTTAAAAGTTAAAAATGGAAACACTTAGTATTGTTTTGCAATATTTATCTAGACATTTTAAACTCTTATAGTAAGTACTTTTAAAATTAATTCAAGCTGGCCTACCACAACCTTAAAACAGTCATATTTTCAATTAATTAACTTACAGCATAAATAAGTGATACTTATTTAATGTGGTACGATTGTTTAAAATTTTAATTTCTTCTAAATTAAAGTATATTCATATTTTTTTCCCCAAACTTTTGCCTGTATGTTTAGCTTGTCAAATTTTATCATAAATAATATCTAGTCTAGCCTACTTGTGTAATGTAATTTTTAGAAGGTCTTAAAGCAATGGATATTTCCAAACAATGATAACAGAATTTTAAAAAATGCCTCTTCTAGACGAAGAGAAGATTTCAAGAGAAAGAAAGAAGAAGAGGACAAAGCTACATTTGAGAAAAACCGAGCTGCGCAAGAAATAAAAGATTTTAAGTTCAAAAAACAAAAGTTTTTCCTTTGGAGGAAAAGGAGGATCAGCTTTCTGCTATTAACAATCGGCTAAAGGTCTTAAAAAAATCTGTTTAAGATGCCTATAGGTTTTGTACAAATGTGAAGAATATGTTAGGCTGTATATATATTGTTTGTTTGTATGATTTTTAATTGTGTATTGAAATTTTATATTTACTACAAAACAAATGACAATTTTGTTTATCAGTTTTTATAATAGTACATAGGAGCACACGGTGGTACATAGGAACACTTACAGACTGTTTACAAAATTAATCCACTATAAATTCAATTTACTGTTCAAGTTAGGTTAGGCCTATTTTATTAGTTGATAATGCTAAATTAAGAATTGAACCTACTGCAGACATGTGTCATTATCACATAAATCATTGTGAAAATATAAGTAGGTAATACTCAATTTGAAGGGTTTCTGGAGTCTGAGCGTGCTTTTTGTTTTGTTTTCCTATTAATAATGAAATATGTCTGCAAATCCATTTTACTCACACAATGCTGGTCTTCATTGTTGTTGTTAAGGTCATAAAAAGCCATGAATTTTCATTTCTATTTGGCAGTAGACACCCTGGAACCATTATGAATTCCCAACTGCTAGGTCCTTTTTTCGGCGCTTCGCAAGCTTTTTTTGTAAAATTCATAAAAAATTCTAAATATGCTAAAAATGTAAATTTTATCATTCCGTTTTTCTTCTCAATAACTGTACATTCACATACTACCATCAAAACTCACATAAAGAATTAGTAAATAATTATTTTCAAGTACCAAAACTTGATAGATGACATATCTGAATAAAAATATACAAGAATTGTTAGATTACAGCCAAAACAAGTTTGAACAACAACTTATATGAACATCATAAATTATGCCGCTACTCACTTTTGAGTAGTACGCAAAAAGAGATAAACAACAACATTTGTTGTAAAATACCCAATGCAGCTAAAACATCGTAATTTGTTTTGTTTGATTGAGTATTACATTCTCTGCAGGCTGACATCTACTACGCCTTATTCCATTTTCAGGTTATTCTTCAGTCATGGAAAAACATCGGCCATTTTTCCCACTCCCAACCTCCGCGCCAGGCGGAAGTTGGATCTTTTCTGTTATGTGTCAGCAATCCCAAAATATTTTCTATAACGTAGTAATGAAAGAAATACCTCATACCTTTATTCTGGAGGCCAGTAGGCCTCCAGTATAAATATAAATAGTGATATTGCCTCCAGTAGGCGGCAATATCACTGATAATTTGCTGAAATAAGTCTTTATCTTTATTCCACCGACGCCACAAAAATTCACATTAATATGAGTCTATCATAGAGCGCCGCGTACCGCACTGAACTTTATTCTGGTGTTTTGCAAGACGCCAGTTACTTTCTACCGTTTGTGTGTGGGCACCTGATTCTGGGTCTACAAAATTGTATTTATGAGTGACAGTAAAATGTTCGTAACCGTGTTTGTACAATTGTTTATATGCTTTCCATTCATCTGAAATGATTATGGTTCCACTTCGAATGTAGTTTTTAATTACGGGAATTAATTGTGCAGCTGTCTATTTTCCACGGCAACCAAGAAACATTCTTTAGTTTCCCTACAAATTCCACCGAAAACCCACTGTTCTGGAATAAGACGGCCAACGTTATTCTTCCGGCGAGCAAACAAACTTTCATCAATTTCAACCGTTAGGCCAGGTCCGCCAATAATAATAGGGTTTTTTTAGCAAGTGACTCGCGGTAACTTCACGCATATAATTGTTCCAGTCCACCGCAGTTCCATGATTTATACCAAGTTCTTTTTCGCAGAATTTTATCGATGTCAATTCTTGTGACCAGCAATACATGAAAAACAGAACAGTGCGAAAAGGTAACTTTGAGCCGGTAAAATATGTATCTTGGCGCAATTGTTTGTACTCACGGCACGTTGTTTTATTACAAACCCAACGGAATCGATTTTCTAAATATAATTTCATTTCATGTCCGTTCGCACATTTACGTGGATTGTGTAACAATCCTATTTGCTGGAAAAACAACACAGCGTCTTCTTCATTTTTAACACTTTCAACCAACCGAATGAAATTCATTACACAGCACTAAACACGATTAAACTGGTCAACAATACACGGACGGGCAACAGCACGAACTGAGTGAACCAGTGCTGTGGCTCCGTTGTCGCGCCGCGCCGCCTCGTTATCTCGTCCAGATGGGCAAAGTCCAACTGGTGATAACTAATGTTGGCTATTTTTATTATCTAAAAATACTGATTCGACCATCATAAAGTGAATTCCGCTCTGTTTTTGGTCATTTTGGTCATGGTAAACTAATAGAAAATATTTTGGGATTGCTGACACATGGAAAAGATCGCGGAAGTTTCTTGTTGCACGTTTTAATTTTATTTCCTAAGTTTTTAAAACTTACATGAAAAAATTATTAAAAATCTGGAATGTATAGAAGGGAACATTCTGCGTCAATTGGTGCCAACTTTGTAGTGATTGTTTGATTATAAACATATGTTTTATTGATTTTAAGTGAACAGCATGAAATATGCCGCCTCTCGCTTTTAGAATCGACTTTGCGAACAACATAAATTATGTTGCTCCTCACGATATAGGGTTAATAAGTCGTTGAAGTAAAGGCAGTGAGGAGGGACAGAGATAGTCAGCAGATGGTGTGACAAAGACAATATGAGATTTTAGGCAAATATAAATGTGTAGGGATAAGTGTGGATAACCTGTGTATTCTGGTTACTAACTGAGTTCGACTTATGCTAAAAAAGGAATTTTTATTAATAACCCAATTTACAGAGCAACTAAGAGGCCTACAGATTTATGTGGAATCCGAACCACGTATTGTTGGTCTGATTTACAGCTAATTGACAAGCCTGATAGTTCTCTTCCTTACACAGCATCCGAACCCTGACTACCTTCCAGCATGGACACCCCAGACTTCTCTAGTATTGTCCATGTCAATGGCAAACATTGAGCAGACGCCGTGTCGGTATTAAGAGAACCGAGCATAGAACCTATTGCCTTGTCCCCAAGTAGTTGGGTTACAACAGATTTATTTTATCGCTCATTTCCATATGCAAGTGCCAATTGTAGGATTAATGTTACGTTAAATAACCAATGTTCATTTCCATATGCATGAAAAACATAATTATAATGTATTTCATGCATTAAAGATTTTGGTTAATAACGTATTACGTTAAGTGGAAATGATGAATGCTTACATCTAACAGTTTGATAATTTTTACACATATTCATTTTAGTTAAGAGAATTTTTAATTATCACTAGGTATGATTATTCTTGGTTTTAGGTAACAGTGGCTGCTGCTGTGAAAGGTTGCATTAAGATAAAAATTGAAGTTATTCGATTTGATACTGTCACACACGAAACAGAAACTAACAACGTTTTCGGAAAACTTGTTGCTGAAGTTCCAAAGGTAAATATTTTAGATTTAAAATACTTAACATGAAATCATAACTAAAACGAAATTTATTTAGATTCATATAAGCTCATAGTAAGAATTGTGTTATGTTTAATAGTTTGTCAGAGATGTTTTGAAATAAATGCGCTAAAAAAGTTATACCTTATCGAGCAAAAAATATTTAAATCATGAATGCTTTTAATCATATTTGCAAAGGCTCTGAATTTCTCAACAGGTTATAGATTGGCGTCTTATGAATAAATAAATAAAAAAATAAAAAAGATTTTATTTTTATTCGTTCTTAAGACGCCGATCGTAAAGATATATGCGAATATGGATTTCGAATGAGTGTAGATAAACGAGTGTAGTCATTGTTACTACCTGAGTTCGACTTAGCTCAGAAAGGACTATTTATTAATAGCCTAATAGTCAGGGCAACCATGGGACCTGCAGTTTTTATGTGGAATCCAAACCACCTAGCGTTTGTCTGATTTTCAGCTATCTGACAAGTCTGACATTCAGTGCTCTTCCCAACACAACATCTGAATCTTGACCACCTAACATGGACACTCCAAACTTCTCTTGTAGTGTCCATGTAGATGGCAACCATTAACCCTTTGCACTAGGAATTCAATTGTGCCATTTGGCTTCTCACATCGGCTGTCCATGCATAGTGGCCCGCGTAATTCCTGTCAATACCTCGGCTCAGATATCTAAGTAATGTCCGCTCACCTCACCTGTCCACGGGTAGTGGCCGCCTGGATTTCCCCCTCTCGCTCGGCTGTGCGCGATACGTGGCCCATGTCTGTACTTTATTAGTAAATTTTTATAAATATTTACACTTAACCTAAGTTATTGCTTTGTGCTGCGATGTTTAGAGGGATAACTAAACTTCCTTTCTCGTCACTTGATAATCGTTTCCTGTCGTCCAGTCCCCTCCTTTTCTATTATCAATGAGTCAGTATGTAGTGGGCTGGTGTAGTGATCGTATCAATTGTGTAGTTTTTTTTATTCTTGCCTCCAAATCTTTGTTTTTTCTCTTTTATTTATTAAAAGAAATATATAACTGGATGAAAACGATCAATTACGGTCGGAAGATATACGGAGAGTAATTGATCAAGATGATATATCGTCAGTTAGTGATGATTGTGAAGATTATAAATTGTCTGATTATTAAATTTTTTAATTACTCCTTTGTTCGATAATAAATCTATTTGTTGTAATTTACTGTATATGCGGTTTCCTCATCATGTTTGTTTCTATGTGAGTGTAATAATAAACCTTTTAGCAGTTTCAAGAGTTTCCACATCAAAAAAGCAAAGGTAATTGCTATGTATTGTGAACCGAAATATAACCAGTTTTGTAAATTATTTCGAGCAATTATTTTACAACTATTACTACGTATGTTATATATTTATCTATCAATTAGTGTCAATTTTACTTATTAGATTATTACTTATTATCTTTCATGATAGTAATTATTATTTTCTATAATGGTAAACCCTATAATATACCAATAGTTGGTGCATTGCTGTGTTATCTAGAAATCGCCACCACATTACGATCTTTCAGTGAATGTACTGTAGATAGCAAAGGAAGTGTGAGTCACTGACCTATAAATCAGATTGACGTATTTATAAACAGTATACCAGCGTGTGATAACAGCTGGCAGGCAGTAAAAGGAGACATCACAATAATAGACCTGACTCGGAATATGGGAGGGTCCCTAAAGATAACGAGATAGCACAAAAACGTCTCTCACTGAACCGTGTGAATTTCCTCTTCCCCTCTATTCAATTATTTGACCTAGTCCTACACTATTTATGGCAAGTTTTAAACTTTTAAATCAAATCTTTATAATTGTTTTATTCCCGGAATCATAAAAAATAGGTATCGTATTGAAAACTATTATATTGTAAAGCAATTATGTTGTTTTTTGTATAAAAACATACCTGACTATTACATTAATTTAAAATTCTAAAATAATTGTTTATGTGTTAAGAGTATGATTTTATTAAATATAAACATGTAACTGATTATAGTAAAAATTTGCAGAATCTTACAACACGATTAACTCACTCAAATTAATCAATAAAGATACACGATTTGCTTGGCCTTGTCCATTTAAGGTATTTAAATCCGAGCCCAGTAAATAAACAAGGAAGATGGCGTCCGAGCTGGCAGTCCACACAGACCGGCCACGGAGCAGGCACAGCCGCGGTGATGGGACATTCCTAGTATATTCTTATCCGAGGACAGACAGAACGTGTGTGGGCCACGAACTGAGCACAGCCGAGTGATAAGGGTTAAGCCATAATGGAGATAACCTATTATAGCTTGGGTGTATCAATTAGAATTTAGTCCTAGGTTTATAATTAACAGTGTATAATGAACACATTTTGTTTGGTGGCCGGCAACACCAATGAATGCACCAAGATCTGTTCCACCAGAATGAATGCAACAAATCAGGTATTGTCTACAAGGCCGAAAAGTTTGAATGCATTGAAGATTTGCGGGGAAACGGCGAAAATTAGGTATTGGTGCTAATTGGCGGGGAAAAATGGCGAAAATTAGATACGCGTAAAAAGATTGAATTGAATAGAAAACGGTTCGGGGGGAACCTGACTGGAAACAAATATTTAATTGACAGAGGCCGTGAGAGAAAATCTCTGGATAAAAAACGTCGCTGATTCCGCCGCGTTAGAAACGTGCGGGCTGGTCCGAGGGTTTAGGCCGCGTGAGTGCTAGTTGACAGTTCCCAACAATCACAACCAGCTTTGATCAGCACTAAAAAGTAATCTACCTTAAGGGTAACATAATTTACAAGATAATTGACTGGCGAAACATAATTGAAAAGAACTGGGTGGCTGCGATCCCCACATGCCCTGGATTACTGAATCTCTACATTTTAGTTGACTGCCTAAATCCTACCCACCGGGACTACTCCCCCCCCCCCTTAATGGTTAATCTAGCCTAATCGAGACATAGTGAATTTATAACTGCAATTTGGAAAAGGTTCTTAATTCTAAAGCAACTTAGCTGTCGAGCGTGCTGCCGTGGCCGGCGTCTTCTCCCCGCGGGCTGGAGACACACACACTGACTCTGACCGCCTGCGTACGGCACCCCTCCCAGATCCTAGCGCAATGCGCACTCGATAGTTCAATCTTCCGCCGCGCGTGGCGCTTGCACAGATTCTCATGAACAGTTGCTTCAAACGTGATTGCTCAAAAAGGCTTTGTTTGAGGTACATAGTTTACCTTCAAGTAATAGCTGTCACGCTTGCAATGGTCAAGTGTTTGTTGTCAGCGATGAGCATAAAAATTGTGATGTCCAAACATTGCTATTTTAAAACGCATTAAATTTTGTACTCTATTTACAGATCCGGGTCCAATTTTGTTTCTTTATGAACACCAGAATTTGGAGTTTGCATATTTTAGTAGTTTCAGTGATGGCAAGAAAATTGGACTGATCAGTTTAACAGTTGTAAAACCAGATAAACATACAGAGATAATAGCATCAAAACTACTAGTATTACTAAAATCAATTAACAATGCAATGAGGTTAGGATTGCACCTAAGCTTCAAAGTGACATTGCCATTTTTCCAGTGTCTGTTTTTGAGGAAAGTAAAGAAAAAATGTTATCCCATGGAACCATGCTGTCCACTTGGCCCCAATCCTGAAGGATGCAGTATCAAGAGATAATTTAGTGCGGAATACTATAGCTACACAACTTTAACTGGGTAGAAGGTGGACATATTGTTTTGCATATTGTCTGTTTTTTAAATGTATAATTGTAATTGTAATTGTAAATTTTTTTCAGAAAAATAAAAAATATTCTAAAAAAAAAGATGCTGTTACTCTCCAAAAATGGAGCTGCTTATTGTGAGCCATGTTGGCTATCTAGTGATGGTCCAGAGTCAAGGTCCCTCTGGGAAAGGGGGTTGTTT
>JAQJVL010003604.1:0-57995 GCA_035578905.1 Stictocephala bisonia | reverse complement strand
CGTACTCACTCGAGTACGGCACCATACTCTAGAAGTGAAGAGACGAGCAGCTCACAGCAGCAGAAACAGTGAACGGTAGAGATGAGCAGACTGCGATTGATGACGGCAGAGAACAGTCTTCTGTGACAAACATAAAATATACTTTGTAGTTTACTAACCCATAAGTTAAAAAAAAAAAAAAAATAGATATTCTTAGATATGTTAAAACACCCCAAATTGCATATTTTATAATAAATCAGCCAGATAAAAATAACTATATTTTAAGTTACTGTGAAAGTTTTGACCAAGTGATGTTTGATATATATTCAGACATTTTGTACTATGACCATGAATCGTGTCTGATTCCTATGTATTCTTTAAAAGCTAATCATGGCAGCCAATTAACACAACCCCAATATTACATCACCAAGTAGTAACTAACTGGACCAGTCTAAACATCAACGCCAAACCTATGGTTTCATCATATACATGATTTATGTCTTTAACTTGAAAGTTACAAAAACTTTCATTGTATTCAAGTTCAAGAATGCATTTCATGTAAATGCTTCAAAATCACATTACTAGGGTGAACGTTAGATATAGGTTAACACAAAAGGTTGCCATATGTACATTGGTTGAACCTGATTTAACCAAGATATCCTGAATAAGTGTCCAAAATATTATCCTCATAATTTACATAATACATGAGGTGTTATATAAATTATACTCTGTGTCTGGATTAAAACTTAAATCTTTAAACTCCTCTACTGCAAATAAAATTTTAAACTTCCACCGTAAATGACTGATAGATCCCATGCATTTAGTATTTAGTTTATAATGCCATTCATTCAATATACAAGTCCATCTATGAACTAACCCTACTCTAAAGGGTTCATGATGGCCCTTCCACCCTTCCTATGGTGTATTCATGTCAATTGTCTCCATTCACCATTAGTTAAACTGTTACTTCATTTAAATCGTTTTTTAATTAGTATAATACGTGTTGGTACATATACAGTACAAGTAAATGTCACAGAACACAAATTTATTACAATATAAGCACGAAATGCACAAATATATTACAATACAAGTACAAAATGTACAAATATTATGGTGATTGATTTCTGTGAACCACGCTCAACTTCCTCAGACCAGAGGTAATCACCAGTGAATTCACCTTTTGTGAATACCTCTTTTGTGACGTTTTCTTGTACTGTTCATTTAAATGTAAAGAACGTAGTAACAATTTTCAACTTGGCTCTACAGTACAGAATTTACTACTGCCAGTCAGCGTTAATTTTACACTGTAACTAGATGTTACTTTTAGCACTCAAAAACTAACATGAACTTTAGTTAAATCTATTAAGAGTAAACTGCAGGAATAATTTTGTTTCTTTCATAAAAAAAGCTCAACATTACGAGTAACCGTAGCTTTTAAAACTGCAATCTACTTTTTGATTTATAAGGTGGAAGATTTTAATATTTTATCCAATGCTGGGAAAAAGGGATATTATTTGTAGAGATATATTAGGAATAAAAAAAAAAAAAAAACCGCCGATATGTAAATAAAAGCTTGTGGGTGTAATCCTCTATAGTAAGCAAAGAATATAACAATTAATTATGTGTATAACTTCTTCCAAATTCCTCAAAAATATAATGGAATAAAACATTTCAATGTATAGTATGCAAACTGGACATTTCCACCCTTTAACAAATTTGAACACATACAAAGTGAACAAGCAACTAAACTGTTTATGTATTGCTAGAGTTGAGTATTAATGTGATGTTCCTAAACTAGCATAATTAAATTACAAGAGTCTTAGTGTTACCTTGATTTATCATTTAGGTAGCCGTATGACAGCAACGCTCCAGGACTGGAATTCAAAAAGGATTAGACATTTGGTAACATTTATTCTATAAAAAGCTAGCTAAAGTTGTAAATCAGTAAGACCTTCAACCTATCAGAGTAGTTTGTATAAAGTAACTTTTATATGAATAAGCAAGACCCTCAAACTGTTGAGGCAATTTATAATCAGTTACCTCTTGAAATATAATTTTATTGCAAACAGACAAAATTTTGATTTCTAACTTATTATCATAACCATCTATTTACACTTGTATTATACATTCAAAAAAGGAGAAATCTGTTTAAAAACAATTCTAAAGAAAGTTGTTTGTAATTTAGTGGCATGTGTTCCTTCCATCAATATCATAATTATAACCAGATTCTCAGAACAAATCCTCATTTAGTGACTAAATGGAGAGCTGGATGCCTCTCCAGAGGCTAAATGTAAAAAGCACTTCAATAAAAAATTTATTTCACTCTATATATTTTTCCCTAGTTCTTTGGTTTTAAGGCATGTACCTGATTTACACATTTAAAACTGAATGTAAATTTATATCTTATTGATTTTCAAGAGTGCAAATCAGGTACGTACATTGAAACCACAGTTGTCAAACAGGCATTAACTTCAATTTAATATATTTATAAAACATTTACATAATTGATATTTACCTCAATTTTGTGGTGACCACAGCCTGATGTTAATCTCGTGACTTGGAATTTGCTGTCTGAAATAAAAAACAAAACAAAAACACCCCCAAAACATTTCTTTAACCTATACAGTCAATCAACGCAGTGGATCATTTTTTAAATTCACACTCTAAAACTAAAATTATATCTATCAGTGACACTGACTAATGATACCCGTCGCGAACATCTAAGGAATGCTTAAGCTAACATGCAAAAAAGAAAAAAATCATGCACACAGTACCTAGGACGTTCTGGAAGGTCTGGAAGTTCTACGGTGAATCAGGAAGAAAGTGCCTATTTACTATATCATTGATAAATGTGTAAAATTCTGACCAAAATCAATTAATATAAATCTTTACTATTTAAATTAGAATTTATCAGTGTTTTGAATATATGAAACAATTAATAGCTAATTCTAATTTTTATATTGATTTAAAAGTTCTTATCAAAATTATGGCTGAAAAATTTTCTATAAAATAATGTCCTACTTTTAAATGTCTGGAAAACTTTCTATAAAATTATACTTTCTGCTTCTTTTGCCTGAAAGAGTTCATATAAAATAATGTCCTACTTTTAAATGCCTGGAAAATGTTCTATAAAATTATACTTTCTGCTTCTTTTGCCTGAAAAAGTTCCTATAAAATAATGTCCTACTTTTAAATGCCTGGAAAACTTCTAGAAAAATAATATGTGAACGTTAAAATTTAATGAACTTTTAGCCCTATCATAACTAAAGTTGCTCTCTTCTACCTAACTGAAAGGAAAAAACATACAATACAGTACAAATATGAAAAATACAACAAAATAAGACACCACCGTTTGTGTTGTCAGGGAGCCTAATCTAAATTCTCTATGAACACCTTGGAACTGATAAAATAAGTATAAATTATATAAATATACATGTTTATAACATTTCTAATAAATGTGCACATTTATATTGCAAGTTAGAAACACACACTATCTTCCTTCGAGATGAATCACACTACCAGTAAACCGTTTACTCCCTAAAAATATATTTACGGTTATTAAGAAAAATAATCACTTTATTAAGTGATTACAGTACGTAGTAAAAATTTCTTGCATGAGAACAAAACAAGGCTAATCTTTTTTTAAGAGTTCAGTTCCTTTAGCATCCATATAGATAAAGGCCAAAACAAGACAGCTAGACGATACTGGCCTGGAATCGAAATATGTGGCATAAAAATGTATTAACAAAATAAGAGCGCGCTTATGAGCACTATGGGAAATCACACTATCTCTCCGCTCCTGAGCCAGGGCTACGGCATCCGTGACCCCCATAGCACTCACGGCCTCGTCTGAGTTGCCTTGTCTTACATGGTTTCTAGTCAACCATGTCAAATCATCAAATAAAAAATAAAAAAATTAAATAAAATTAAAATTACAGGGCCTACGCAGCTAAGGAAAAGTCACCTACCTTACAGCAGCCTCCGGCACTGCTTCTGTAAAAAATAAACTAATATTAGGTTCACCAATCTTATTTTAGAACGTGTAAGAGTACAAACCTTAACTAATCCTCCATAAACTGGACCAGGAAGTTATTATATATAAATATAGGTAATTAATTGAGAATATAGCATTCTTAACCAGCTTTATTAGAATAGAAAAAAATACTTACACTATCTGTACCCAATATTAGAACTTACTTTTCACTATAAGTGATGCTCTTATAAGAAATATTCACCTGAGATTTTCTGCAGTACAATTTTTTGTTATCATTAAACAGGACGACTTAAATTAGCTACAAACGAGTTTGAGCAAACTTTATGAAAGGGTGCTCAACTCAACTGACCTGACTGGCTCCCACAAGGAGACTTCAACCAGTTCTTGTAAATGTGGATACCTTTGCTATATCAATGTAAAGGCAATAATCAAAGCAGTAATTAAAATTATTAAGGTCTTTTCATAAACGATTTATAATTTTCATTCTACCCATTATCAATCTTGAAACATAAAATTGGATAGATAGGTTATGTTAGGTTGCAATATTGATCAATAAACACTGATGATAGTATAGTAGAGTCCATCCACTGTGTGGACATAGCCCTACACTTGAGGCACTCCACCCACTCTACTCACACACACACATGCAGGTGTGTCTTGAACACCTTCCACCTTGGTCCCATCCCTCCTAAACTCAATCTTGATGACCAACTAACCCATCCTAATTAACCCTAGAGTCATAAACTGTCCGGCATGCATTTCGTCTGACAGGCTAAAATGAAAATACAAATAAAAAAATGTATAAACACTATTTTTTCTTAAATATAACTATGCCACTGTTATTAAAATCAATATAACAAACTTTGGAGTTGGATATTAAAAAAACAAATTTACGTTAATTTAAAGAAATAGTAAATTTTCTGAACATATTCCTGAATTTGAGGTATTTAGGAAAAAAGCTGAATAAATTAATCAAATAATTAAATAATAAACTTATCATATTAGCCTATCTCTAAATCTTCATATAAAATAAAAATAAAAGCTAATGTAAATATTGAATTTTAGATGTATAAAAAATTCTATAAATATTTACCAAGCAACTTAACATCCCACTGATCATAAACATTCGTCTGTCGAACTACTTTTTGGAAAAATATGTGTAAGTTGATAATGAAAACCGATTATGTAATAAAAATGTCATCAGTGCTTCCAGAATGATATGATTGAGGAATACAAGGAAGATGTCTCTTGCTGTGTGAGGTTTTCATGCTAAACCTAAAAATACCTCAGAGATTCGTCTGGCAGATGACATAATATGATAGTTTATGATTCTACGATTAAGGAACACTACGCCCTTCACACGTACATGTCTTGGCAATTCCCCTTAAACCACACAAACATATGCGCACATTTTCATGACTTGACCATTCAACCTGTACAAATACAGTATGCACTTTTTAATGGTTCTTTCAGGGACATGTGTTTATTTATGACACATATAAAACTATGTGTGTTATACATTGAGCCATATAGGCTGTAAGCCAATCTGAACTTCACCAGAAAACTGTGTGCGCATTATCTATGTATCAAAATTAAAAAAAAGAATTTTTACAAACATAACAGTCTAATATTCATGATTTTTTTCAAATGGTGTTGTGTATGATGATGAGTAATCCTTACCATATACAACGGGGGTGGTTCTTACTGTCCGTGGTTTTGATTTGTATAAAAGTGTACAAGTTATAAGCCATATAATGTATATTATGGCAATTATAATGAGATGGCAAGTAGTTATTACTGTATAGAGTAGGTGTTATAATTAATTACAATCATAGTGCATACGTTGGTAAGATGGTAAATAAAAAATATCTTTAAAGGCGAGCAACAGTCAATAGTTTTTTTATTGTGTACTGTGAATGGTTAAGATAATTATAATAAACTAGTTCTAGTAGTGTTATGTTCAGTGGATATTTCTAATTTGGAGCACCTAGTTTATAATACACTTTAACTCCTTTTATATAATATTTTACTTTAACTTTATTATAAGCACATTTGTTTTGATATAATAAAGAATAAATTATAAAATGTAGATTGACAGTTTTTAAGGGTAAAAACTGACAGGTAAAAACATGGGTTTTGGAGATAACAATTATTTTTTTTAAATCATTGTTTCAATTAAGAGAAGTTTCATGAGGTGAATGTTAGTAATAAAATGTTAGTAAAAAAAAAAAAGTGAAAGTTATACAGTATGCTATATTTATTTTAAAACCGATATTATTGTAGCAAATAATAATATTTTTGCTTATAATAATAATAATAATAATGCTTAACTCACTAATTTAAAGGTGAAAACCACCTAAAAGGTTTGGTTGTTATAAAAGTGAAACCATGTAAATCAAAGAAAAAAATGAAGACTATGTATTTAATTTTGCTATAACTTGTAAAAACAAGTAAGTCATAAAAAATAATTAAAATCAAATTTTAAACATTTAAAAAAGATAGATAATAGAAAATAAGGTTTCAGTAAATAATGTTTTAATTCTTATCGTGCAAAATCTTACAAAATATTAGAAATGTTTAGTCTTTTCCTTCTCCTGTAAATTTGGCTACTTTTGAGGTACAGGGTTTTCACGCTAAGCCAACGATATGCAAACAAATATAAAGTTCAAAGGTATATATAACATTAACAATTTAGATTCGATTGTTGCGCAATCTAACGTTTAAACTATGAACTATTATTTGGACAGTAGTCTTTTGCAGTACCATAACGATTGGTGAAAATAATTTGCAACATTCAACTCGTTATTTCTGTGATTCCGCAAATAATGAAAATCTCTGTTTCACTAGTCGATGGCAAATTTAACGCAGTTTCAGAAAATTACCATCCACTTTGGCTGATTTCCTTACCATCTTTGACATAATGGAGAACATTTGACTCCATGTCACCAATAAAAATGTTTATACGACCTGAAAAAAATATCTATAAAAATAATTTTGGAACTTATTGTAATTTTTCCTGTAAATTCCATGTCGAGAGCAAAATGCATACTAAATCTTGTGCAGTTCCGTCAATCTATATAGCCTTTTGAATATCTTTAATGTGAACCTTATGGGAAAAAAGGAAACTTGAAGGGCTGTTTGTACCACTTAGGAATTGAGATTCGAAAACCCATCCTTAGTGCGCCTCTAGGGCATGAGATAAACATATGTACTAAATTTCATGTCTCTTATCTTTTATTGATTTTTGCTGGGCGATGTTGAATCAGTCAGTCAATGAGACAGTACTTGTCTTTTAATATATTTAGATGATAAATCAATGTAAGGTTGTAACTATTTATCATACTCAACTCACCTTGTACACTATGATGACACCCACCCACTTTATAAGTAAAAACTATCTAGCGTCCCACCCACCCAGTTTGTACACTATGATGACTTTTGATGATACACTTTACCACCTTAAATGGTAAAAGGTGTGTACCATCCCACCCACTTACTTTATACACTATGATGACTATAGCCACCCTATAGGCTACAATGTATAAAGCCACCCTATTTATTCAGCAATAACTAATAACCACCCCACCCACTCAACCTGTAAGGTGTAAGAATGTACACCCTCCTTATTTATAAGTAAAATTCATCCAAGTTAATTTCTTGGCATTTACAATCATCTCATACATATAGGCCTAATTGTATAAAAAACTGAATTTACAGTACTTTAATCTTACTTTATTTTACCACAACCCCTATTAAATCCTAATTTATTTATTTATTTTTATGTAGGAAAATTTAATTTTATTTATTAACAGATCTTTAGGTTTATTATTAAAAAGCCCTTCATTTGAAAGTTGGGCCAGGGTGGGAATGGGGGGTTAAATTACGTTGTGTTATCCTAGATCAATATTTTCCTAGTCAAAAGCTTTTAAGATATATATTAGCTACCATTGTTTAATTATAAATGAAATTCTAGCTCCACTAATAAATATTATCATGATTACAAAGACATCAGTAGATTGTATACAAATGGGATAATATTGTATAAATCTCAAAAGAATAATTTTTTATATTTTATTCTTTTACAATAAGGAAACATTAATTAATTTGATACCCAAATCTAGCATCCAACAGTCAAGTGACCTAAAAAATTAAAATAATAGTACTAACCATTTATACAGCAAACATAACAATTATCCACTTTAGATGTTACAATACAAAAATTAATTACTTAATGAAAACCTAAGCAGATATATGTCAGTCGGAGGAGAGTTATAGGAAGTTCCCGCCAGTTTTTCGGAAGGGGACAAAAATATCCGTGTATTTCTGTAAGAGATAACAGGCAATCCCTCTTAACACAGACAGATTTCCATATTCGTGATACTTCGTCAATAGTCGGGAGATTTCGGATCGAATTCAAGATTTAATTGCTGATTGGTTGAGCTACAAAAACTTAAGATCTGGTACTCGATATCGACTCCGAGTCCACAATGACTAGTGATCGGATCAACCGATTGAAAACAACCGATTCAATTGGTTTTTGATTAACAATCAATTCAATCGGTTTTTGATGAACAATCAATTCAATCGGTTGAATTTACGACTAAAAACAGTGTTCGTTCGACTGAAAACTGAAATCAGTTATTAGACTAGAACCATTTGTTTGGACTATCATTCTATTTACAGTCATGTATATGCTGTTACTTGGAATAACCCACTCTAAAACAACACCTGTCCTATTCTGAACATTGCTTCCAGAGTCGAACTAAGATTTATTTATGTAAATAATTTATTTATTTATCAACCAATTTTCCCTTATTACTTATTTGACGTTATTACAATAATTTATTTTTAAATGGCAAGCGTGATAATTATAGGATACCTTTCTGTAAACTTCTATACTAAGTATATTTTAAAAAGTGGCGTTAAATTTGGAAAATAATTAAAACAGAAATTAAATTAAAAAAATAATGAATTTCTTTAAATTCAAAACGTTATGAACAACAAATTTGATGAACTGGTTGGAAATGGAACCGTGTACCACGCAAAAATTATTTTCGTTTTCAACTATTAAGTGACTGCATCCAATCATTTAGTCAGATTTCAGATGTGTAAACAACTGTTTAATCCTGTGTTTTAATATAACGAATTTCCTCATCCAGTTAGATGTATATACAACTAACTTTTTTCAATAGATGCATTGAACAGTGTAAAAACATTCAACAGGCGATAATGATGCAGGCAACTGTTGGCCAATCGGTTGTCCCATCACTACGCCCAAGTACTGTATATTCATTCTGATTCGAGTCTGGTGTGAACTGACTCGAGTACACACGAGTACTTGCTGGACTCGAGTCCAGTGAGTACTTTGTACTCGATTCGTCTCATCACTACCTAAAATACCGTCACAAAAATACACTTGTTTCAACTCTCCACATACAGTTGTGACTACGAATAAAATAAAAACTAATTATAATAGAACACGACTGATATAACACGAAAGATACTAATTAATTTAGATATTTTGTTTAAATGTCTTTGTTAGAATGCAATAGAAGTAGTGTTAAAATACTATTTTAAACAAGAACATGACTGATATAACAAGAAAGATAATAATTAATTTAGATATTTAGTTTAGAATACAATAGAAGTAATGTTACAATACTATTTTAAACATAAAATCGTATAGGCTATTAGCATCAAGCCTAATTCGGAAATAGAAGATAAAAGAAAAGGAAACTTACCTAAGTAGAGTTTTAACGTTATTCTAACACTCACGAACACCACTGTGTTTATCGTAATAGCTCAAGTTAGTTAAGTTAGTTTAATTATGTAGAATTTAGAAAAAAGTGTTGGAGCAAAAATACCGGACGCCTACATCCAACCATTAGTTGAGCTATAATTAGCAATGAAATCGGGAGGGATAGAGGAATTTAGGGGAGGTTCTCGCTCTAAAAGCGCGCGATTAAAATACTTAGATTTGATTGGCTCTTGAGCGTTATCAATTCTTAAAAAAAAAACCGACCGATTGTCTTAACATCTGAACTCGTTCTCTGTAAACCAGTGCATTAATGAATATGTATATATATATATGAATGTGAATAAATAAATAAGTGTAAATCAAATGAAGAGGTAATTATTTTTGTTTTATTAATATTTTTTAAAGAATAATTGAAATGTTCAGCTTTAAAAATATTAACCTTTCCATCTTTTTAAAAGAGATTTTTATCTATGCTAAATCCATTACATAGTTGACTTACTCTAAGAAGTACTGTGACATTACAAAACAATTAAAATTTGGTTACTAAAATTATAATAAATTTATAAAACTTCCATCACACTTACGAAAATATATAATTTTGTTCGATTTACGTTATACTAAGAAAGTGTTTGTTTAGGAAATACCTTTTTTTCAATAACATATTTCTTTAGTGATGCCAAACTTAACACAACTGAAAAAACTAGTTGCCGGCGTGGTGGCTCAGTGGCTAAGGCTTCGGACTGCGGAGGACAAGGTCCAAGGTTCGAATCTCCACTGAGCCAACGATCGGTACTTCACTCGTTGAATAAAGTTGACGCACAGGCCTGTAGGCCCATGTCAACTGGCGAGTGAAGTAAAAAAAAAAAAAAAAAAAAAAAAAATAGATAAAAAAATTTAAAAAAGAAAAAAAAAAGAAACTGTAATCCTTTTACTTAGCCCCTAGCTTGGCCACTTCTCATGGCGAAATAATTGGATGTGTATTCATGTATAACTACATGAACGTTGCAAAGGGGAAACATGTTTTTTTTTTGTATCGGTACTGTAAAAGCTTGGATAGCATAAATTATTGATATAAAATATTTGTGAATTAGGTACTTTAACTAACGTTAACTTTTTGTTTCAAAACATTGATAGCAATAATTTTGAAAGTAGACATTTTTCTAAACTTTCTACCCAATTCTTATGACATTTGCTTATAAGATTATTGACTAATGCGTATTTCTTGAATATGATTTTTGCTCTTAACATGTCGTAAACTGAATTTTCTTAATTGTTGTCTTTAGATTAAGCTTGCGTGTCTTTTTTGCGTGGTATAACTTGGTCTTATACACTCCGAACCTCACGTTGGAACTCAAATTAATGCAAATTTAATTACATTTTAACTAGTTAAATTCAATTAATAGTTCTGAAAACGTTTACTTTTTTAATGTACTTATATACGTTAGAAGCAAAACAATTGCATTTAATTTGCTTATTTCAAGGCAAGCGTGTCATGAGTGTGAATGACACATCGAGACTGGCCATTTACTGACATGGACGGTCCAGGCACCAGGGTAGCAGAGGGTCTACAGTCCAACATGGAATCCGAACCACATGGTCGGTTTGATTTTGTTGCGTGTGTTAGTTATGTCTCAACGTGTTGAGTTATGTCTCAACGTGTTTAGTTTGTTTGCTAACCAAGACAGAGGTCGCACCAAATAGTGCGCTGAATAGGTGTCGAGTAGTTAGTTCTCTAGCCTCTGTGTGGATAGCAGGACCAGCACCGTTGTCAGTTCATACCCTTATTCTCCTCAAAATCCTGAAGGATAAACGTATTAATTGTAATTACAAATTGACATAGATTTACAATAGTGTAAACGCTAATGAGGCGTTCACTGCTGCCATAAGGAAGCGTCGTCTGTTTCTTTTTCCTCTGTGTTTCTCAAACAGCTTTCATATGTTCATGGTTGTAGTCTTGCAATGCAAAACTAGTCTTTAGATGAGGCACTGCTATTCGTGTCTGTCTACAGCCTCCCTGCTGTACGTCCTCCCACAGATATGGCAGTGTATCGAAGGTGGTCCGTCCGCCAACAGACTTCTGTGCTCACTCCGATCACTCTCCAAGCTTCTGTCTTGTCTGACTTACATTTATGCATGTACATTCTAGTGTCGTACTTGAGTGTGAGTATACTTGATTGAGAGCGTACTTGAGTGTGAGCGTACTTGGGCGAGAGCGTATATACTTGAGTGTAAATGTACTTGAGTGTGAGCGTACTTAAGTGTGAGCATACTTAAGTGTAAACGTACTTTAGTGTGAGTGTACCCAAGTGTGAGCGTACTTGAGTATAAACATACTTGAGCGTGAGCGTACTTGAGTGTAAGCGTACTAGTGTCATAGCGTACTAGTGTGATAGCGTACTAGTGTGTAAACGTACTTGAGTGTGAGCGTATTTGATTGAGAGCGTAATTGGGTGAGAGCGTACTTGGGTGAGAGCGTACTTGGGCCAGAGCATACTTGAGTGAGAGCGTACATACAATCTTACCGTCAGCGGGCTAAAACATACTGTTCTATTTCAACTGAACGGTTCGTGTTTGTTATTATAACGAGTTATAGTGAACACTGCGTGATTATTAGATGTCCAGTGTAGTAGACCATAAGATTATACTGTATTATTAGTTTTAAATTCAAAATCGTCAAAAATTAGATGTAAAGTTTAACATATTTAACTGTAAAAATATATATAAAAATAGGTCTCCTCAGTTATTCACAAAAACCAACTATGGTCCACTTGAACAGTTCTTAACCTATTAAATGACACTTTAAGTATTACGATACTATCATTACTCCGGATAGATTGTTTGAAATTAAAATGAGTCTTATCAAGCCATCTTGTCTTATTCCTACCTCGAGAAATGTTGTGGGAACCGATTCGCTTTCGGAATTAAATATAAATATTAACATATGCAAGGCATACGTTGTGAGATACCACTAGAAGGACACAGCACTGACCGAATGAATTATCTCTTTAAGACCACTCTATTCAGGAGCACAAAGAAGTTAATTTTACGCATGCCTAAATTGGACGTAAAAACTTGTTGAACATCTCGTTACTCTGTGCAACAAGCGTACGGCGAGAAGAAGAAGAAGAAGGGAGCAGGTGGCACATACAAACTATGCTGGGCTATTATTTATTCTCTTTGTTGTAAATCAGTAAGCTTTTTGGGCCTATTCCTTGATTGTAATTCGAAATTTGACGCTCACATTAAGAAAGTAAAACTTAGTTCTTGCTTATTTGCAACTAAGGAAGCTCTAATCAATTTCGCAACTACTTTAGACGTATTATGATTGCTTTTACCCTCATCTTATTTCCATGCCATTCCAGTTTGGGATCATGCAAATATTAGAACAAAATATGATTTTAAAATGCAGAAGAAAGCTTTAAGGATCATATTTGGTTTAAATAGACTTCTGTCATGTAAAAATGTTTATACATGACAGTGAGTGTTTATACATGACAGTGTATATCACTGTACATAAAGGGGTGGGTGGGTCAATACCACTAAACTTGTATGAGTGGGAGGGTGGGTCATTACCACTATACGTGTATGGGTGGGCGGGTGGGTCAATACCACTGTATGTGTAGGGGTGGGTGGGTGGGTCAATAACACTGAACTTATATGGGTGGGCGGGAGGGTCAATACCACTGTACGTGTATGGGTGGGTGGGTCAATGCCACTAAACTTGTATGAGTGGCAGGGTGGGTCATTACCACTATACGTATAGTGTTTAAAGAATTTTATCTTAACTTTTCCAAGTATATTTATTTACTAGTCCCTGATAGATTTTTTAAAGAAATAACATTAAACTGTTTAACTATGCTCCCAAATCTTCCGTATACGCACTTCAAGCAAGGATCAGTCGTCCAACTACATCAAACATATTCATTAAAAATATCATTAAAAAATATACTTCATTAAAAAAATAACTATGTCGGAGTTTACACGATGGGACGTGGACGAAGGAAATGTCAGGGTTTACACGATGTGATGTGGATGAAGGAAAATCCGGGGTTTACACGATGGGACGTGGATGAAGGAAATGTCGGAGTTTACACGATGTTATGTGGATGAAGGAAATGTCGGGGTTTACACGATGTTATGTGGATGAAGAACGTGTCGGGAATTACACGATGTTATGTGGACGAAGGAAATGTCAGGTTTACACGTTGTGATGTGGATGAAGGGAATGTCAGGGTTTACATGATGTGATATGGATGATGGAAATGTCGGTGTTTACATGAAGGGACGTGGATGAAGGAAATGTCGGGGTTTACACGATGCTATGTGGATGAAGGAAATGTCAGGGTTTACACGATTGGATGTGGATGAAGGAAAGGTCAGGGTTTACACGATTGGATGTGGATGAAGGAAATGTTGGGCTTTACATGATGTGATGTGGATGTAGGCAATGCAGGTCTATTTAATAGAATTTGATTCCAAACGTGTTCTGTCAGATAACGACATATCAAGCAGTCGTGTGTTCGCTCCAGGAGCCCCGGCTTGTCTGACATGCTGGTCGTACGTACAGGAACCAGCTGATAATGAGAGAGACACGGGCAGTGACCTCCCGGTGCGTGATACCTCCTACTCGGTCTGCTTCCGTCGGTCGGTGGATGTCGGTCATATGTGACATGTGTACCAACCTATCGAGGCCATCAAGGCATGCGGTGACGACCGTCAACCACTTGGTAGTAAAATGGAGGATGGAGAGGTAGTTTGACACTGGGGGGGGAGGGGGTTTCGTTTAAAACTACCATTACCAGAAACGTCAAAGTGTTTCTGAAAATTCAAGTGATTTTCTGTTTTTTATGAACAAATCTGAAACTGAAATTTAACCTAATTAAAAAAAAAAAAAAAAAAAAAAAAAAACAACCGCTACACAATAAAATTTTTTCTCTGTTTTAAGGTGACCGACCATTGTTGTAATTTGTATTTGCAACAAGTAGTACGTTAAAGCATTGATTTTATCAAGAGCAAATTTTTTATATTGTATGGAAAAGTTATAAAGGAATAACGTATTATCTTCAATATTATTTGTGTTCAATTTATTTGTGTATTGTATAACATTAAGTATAATTTGAAAATGATACAAAATATCTCTATGTATTAGTTGTACGAAAATAGAACTTATAAGTAGGATGACTTGTAGTAGGGTAATTTGTTAAGGATCACCTTCATGTTTCAAAGTACCCAGTGTGGCAGTGGGCCTAATTGTAGTCTAAACAAAATTTTTATGTTTTTTGAACAATTGAAGTAACCATGTGAAACTCAGCATACCGATATTATACGTTAAATAGTTTTTACAAGCAAATATAAAATTTTCACCAGATCAGCGAGTGTTGCGGAGAGTTTTAAAATATGTTCATTTCAAATGACTGAATATGTTGAATTGTACAACAAATTAAAAATCCCAATTAGAAAAGCAATGTGCATCAAATGTGAACTTTAAGGGTTTAACTTAGAGAAGAAAATTGCAGTTGTTTATACAAACTTGAGTGTATTACATCACCAGCCCATGCTTCGCTGCAGTAACGGTACAGTTTTCTATGCTTGTGTACCTTTCCCCCATGGCTTCCTCTTAACTCGTTACTTCGATATTAAAGCTCAATCTGCAGCAGGTAGTCTACATGTTGCATTTATATTCCCTAAGAGTAATGTTAAATGTTATTTAACTTTTTGTTGGAAAATAATAATTGTTCATACCTTGAAAGAGAATATAAATTACTAGTGGATCCATTAAAAAAAAATGTGATTGTTAGTTCATATTTTCATAAAAATCATTAACTAATACTGACCATTTTTAATTTCATCACAGATCAAAATTAGAAAAAGAAGTGCATCTACTTATAACTTTTACGCTTTTTCAAAAGATATAAAAATTATGATTTTCCGACAAATTGTTAAGTCACTGTACCACATTTATTATAGCTCTTATAGTATGTAAATCCAATAAGGCGACTAACTCTCCAGACTCTAAAACTTTCTTCTAACACCTCCAACCTCCAAAATATGGTGAAATATTGTTATTTGCTTAAAAAAGTTTGTATTTGGAATTTTTTTGTATGATGAGTTGCACTGTTTAGTTTCCAATGGTTAAAAAAAACCATAACACAAAATTCTCATACTTTACGATAACTTTATATAAATAGAACTTAAGAGTTCATTTTTATTTTTCAAATATGTTTCTCTACATTGTGTTTCGTGTTCATAAAAATATATTTAGTCAACTCTTCTATTATTCTACTTTATACAGATTTTTTTAATTCATTGAAACAAATTTTACTTTCATTTTAACACTCCATAAAAGAATTAAACATATGAACTGTGCACATTTAAGTTTCGGTCTATGATTGGTATTATGATTGTGATTAGAAGAGATTAATTTGTTTTTATTTTAGAAAATAATATATCTTTTAAAGCAGAGATAAGAAAGGGTAATTGAAATAATTTCTGTTTCTGAATCTCAGCAAAAATTAAAATTACTAATTTTTTTACAAAATCAAAAGTATTACTTTATATGGAATTCTATATGAATAGTTTCTGCAAATAATTTTTAATTATAGGAAAACGCTGATAATTTTTCATTCCTTAAGAGACTATGTATGAATTGTGCCAATTATTTGCTACACAATTGTACGAATAGTTTTTTAGCATGTCATGTGTTTGTAGAAAAACAGGTATATGTCTTACAAAACAAATAGAAGTTGTACATATTCCTTTGTGAATCCTTCTGGTCTGATGATGGTAAACGTGGTTTACCAAAATTGATCACCATAATATTTGTAAATATGTTGTAATAATGTTTGTTATATGACATTCACAATAGTTGTATGCCTGTCTCATACCTTATTGCACATCACTCAACCAGTTGTAATGGGATTTTTTTTTCTTTACAGGGGGACTACATATGGATCGAGCCGGTGTCAGGTCGCGAGTTCGATGTTGCCATCGGTGCTCGTGTCGTCTCTGCCGAGGGTCGCCGCATACAAGTCAAGGACGACGATGGAAAGGTACATTATATTTTATTTATTTAGTTCAAAGAGGCAAAGTGCAGATATATAATTTTGTATAATGTAAGCGTGTATCTACTTATTGTGTGTCTCCTGCACCAGATCTCTGTTGTACTGAACATTTGGAACTTTTGTGATATGCATCTTCATTTTTACTATTGTTGAAATGATTTGAAATATTTGTGTTGCATTTGATATTAATATTTTGTTGGTTAAAGAAAACATATATATTGTTGTCAGAAGACAATAAAACCAAAGATATTTCTTTCTTTGTTTATTTATTTTATTGAGTATAAAAAGAAAATATTTAATGTTATTCCTTATCTCATTGTGTGCTTTATTGTAGGTTGACGTATATCCCAAGTTTAAGAAAATAAAATTGAAAACACATAAAACTAAGAGGTCAAATGAGCATGGTCCCTCAGTAATTATGTAACTGCATATAGACCATGCTTAGAGACCACAGGGAATGGCATGAATATCAAGTGAAATTCACCATTGACTAAGGAAAGACTATGCAAGCCTTGAGGCTTGACTCAAGGGTTGTGTAAAGCCGGTTTTCCTGATTGGTAAAATTAGTTCATCTTCAGTTTTCACAGATAGCACCCTCTTCCTTTACTCCCCCCCCCCTCTCTCTCTCTCTCTCTCTCTCTCTCTCTCTCTCTCTCTCTCTCTCTCTCTCTCTCTCTCTCTCTCTCTCTCTCTCTCTCTCTCTCTCTCTCTCTCTCTCTCTCTCTCTCTCTCTCTCTCTCTCTCTCTCTCTCTCTCTCTCTCTCTCTCTCTCTCTCTCTCTCTCTCTCTCTCTCTCTCTCTCTCTCTCTCTCTCTCTCTCTCTCTCTCTCTCTCTCTCTCTCTCTCTCTCTCTCTCTCTCTCTCTCTCTCTCTCTCTCTCTCTCTCTCTCTCTCTCTCTCTCTCTCTCTCTCTCTCTCTCTCTCTCTCTCTCTCTCTCTCTCTCTCTCTCTCTCTCTCTCTCTCTCTCTCTCTCTCTCTCTCTCTCTCTCTCTCTCTCTCTCTCTCTCTCTCTCTCTCTCTCTCTCTCTCTCTCTCTCTCTCTCTCTCTCTCTCTCTCTCTCTCTCTCTCTCTCTCTCTCTCTCTCTCTCTCTCTCTCTCTCTCTCTCTCTCTCTCTCTCTCTCTCTCTCTCTCTCTCTCTCTCTCTCTCTCTCTCTCTCTCTCTCTCTCTCTCTCTCTCTCTCTCTCTCTCTCTCTCTCTCTCTCTCTCTCTCTCTCTCTCTCTCTCTCTCTCTCTCTCTCTCTCTCTCTCTCTCTCTCTCTCTCTCTCTCTCTCTCTCTCTCTCTCTCTCTCTCTCTCTCTCTCTCTCTCTCTCTCTCTCTCTCTCTCTCTCTCTCTCTCCCTCTCTCATCTCCCCCTCTCCCTATCTCCCTCTCAACTGAAATTGAATTGAATTTCACACTGAATTGAAAGTGACCAATAGCTGAGCTAATAGTACACCAAAGCATCGTCCAAGCACCTATTTGAAACCAATCACCATTACAGTATGGCACAGGTGTGTGTCTGCAGCAAATTCATTACCTCGGACAGTTTGTTTATTTCTACAGTCATTGGTTCTTCTCCTAACAAGTGGATGTGTTTTAGCGAACAATTATCAAATTTCAACTGGATATTGCAATCTGGAGGAACTTACTAAATCAGCTAGGACCATGAAAAATCAGGAAGTCATCTTCCAAAAAAGAATAATTTATCTTTATAACTTAGGAAAATAACGAGTTGATGAACATTGGTTGAGGCTTATGAACACACTTGAACATTATGAGGCTTAACACTTAACAATGAGAAGTTACAAAAAAAAAAAAACAAACAGATAAATCTTAAAACGATTAACAGATGTAAAGTGTTTTCTAGCCAAGCAAGAACTTCCATTTTGTGGACTAAGTTGGTTGGGGATAAACTTGGTGGTAACTCAATTTTTTACATCCAGCCTTTTCAAAGTTCCTTATCTGTTCCCCTGTCAAAGTCTTAAGAATTGCAAGTCGTGTAAGAAGTCTTCTGTGAATCAAAACACGCCTAGCCGCTTCAACAAACTTGTTCAAAGGATCCTTACGAACCACCCAGTAATTTTCAGGTACACTTGAAAATTTCGAATCTGTTTGTTTGTTGAAGCTCCTTACAATTCTTCTTCGGAGATATAAGGGTTTCTTAGTTTCTTCAAAAGTCAATTCTTGTGATTTTAAAAACTCATCCATTTGCTGTTCTCTTTTATTTATAATATCGGAACAGTCGTAATTTAATGTATTGACGTATTGCTTTTGGGAAGACATAACCTTCTTATATTTTTCTTTAATGTTCTCTACTTCTTTCATGAAATCTTTGATTGATTCATTTCTTCGTTTAACCTCCTCAGGCCAGGTCCTTCCCAAGGGCCCCAAAAGCACTCCATCTTCAATACAACCGTCATTTTTCTTTGTCAGAATGTAGTTTGTGTCTTTGACAGTAATTTTTGTAAACTTCATGGGTTGACCACTTTTGATTAATTTTTTGTTTCTTACACGGTCCATTTAATTGGAAAATTATTATTTATAGATTGTTTTTATTAAGCATAAATATAACATAAGACAATTTATTGCAATAAATTAAACAGCACCTGATATGTAGTTGATTTTAAACTGTACAGTACCAAAAAACAAACAGCTGTATACTTTTTTATCAAGCATTCTAAAAACATTGCGTTCTGTGATGTAGCTGATATGAAACATGGTAACAAGAGACAGGAGATACAGCCAGAGCTATCTCACAGACAGTGTTTACCTTATAATTACAGAAATCTCTTCTTACCCAAGGTGTCATTGACACCAAGTATCTTAGCGTAGTTGGTTAGATCCCAGCTTTATAAGCTGAAGATTCTCAGTTCGATCCCAATCAAAGTCAAAACAACATTTGAAAGGGATCAGCTGATAACCACCGGCTGTTAATTGTCATTGGGCTATTAATCATTTAGACTTTCTATGAAATAGCTGGTCTCAGTTTGTAATAATAACTACATCCACACTCATTGAAATCCATATATGCCCTCATCTTGATGGTCGGCGACTTAGGAATAAATAAATTAGTTTGATAATATTATCTCATTTTTTGCAAAAAAAAAAAAAAAATATATATATACATTATATCAGTACATTTTATTAAACAGCACAAATAATAACGAGTGGGAAATAAGTTGTCTAAAAACGCCCAGTGCTGGACAAACGAACAAATACATTTTCTTAACGCAAAATATAATGAACATGTTGGTACAGTAACTAAACTTAATAAGATAATACATAATTTAAAAAAAAATACATAATTAATACATACAATACATAATTAATAAAGCATCTGATAAAGGACTGAATTTTACTTATTTATTATCGGAAATAGTAAAAACAAAATGACTGTAAATCACAAACAAATCCTCACACGTTAATTCATCAATACAGCTACTCTACCCAATTGAAGATTAGGCATAGAAATATCTGTAATAAAATAAGACTAACTAAACCCAATTAATTTATCTCCTTACAGCCACCCGATAACACCCTTTATCTAATTATAATGAACATTAAAAATCCGCACTTAACGCCTATACTTCATTTTGAATCTAAATTTGCTATAAAAAACAGATTATTATGCTCACCAAATGAGCTCGAAGGCAAATTAATATATAATTTCACTATACAGAGTGGTGGTGATCCACCATGCGACTACCACGGTTCGACTACGAGGAACTTGAAATAAATTCCTCCTCCAGAATGCAAGTAGTCTAAAATGTCAGAGGGTAAATGGATCATGTATATTATACCTAACTAATTTAAAAATAAATGTTAAAAATATTGTGCAAGGTCTAGCTGATAGCCTGTTAAAATTAAACATATTTAAGATATAATCATAAGGCACTATATATTCATAAATTAGGTTAACTATGTAATATAAATAATGAATGAATATTTTAATGAACTTTGTCAATTTTGTGTTTATTTATAGTAATTATCATCTGTTTATAATATATTTGCTCTTTATAAACATGCAAAAAACTAGCAGATTATTACTCTAAAGTGTCCCAGACATCTTGTGTTTTATTTTGCTGATTTAACAATTAAAACGCTCTGTCTGCATGCAGGAGGTATGGCTCACGCCGGAAAGACGCATCAAGGCGATGCATGCCACCTCGGTCCAGGGAGTGGAAGACATGATCTCTCTGGGCGACCTCCATGAGGCTGGCATCTTGCGGAACTTACTCATCCGGTACAACGAGAATCTCATCTACGTAAGTGATGTACTATTCATTTGGTGTGCAAACCCTCTTATTATTTAAAGAGACCAATGAAAATCAATCTTTATGCAAGATGGCAGTTGTTAACAATAGATCAAAATGCTGTAGGTTTACTACAAACTTTATTGTTTAAACATTTTAGAATAAAAATACTAAAATAAAAACAAAAAAGTCAAGGCCAAGGACATTTACTACCAGAAAATGATACCAAAGTCATGGCCCATACTCTTGTGGTTTCTGACAAACAAAAGTATGAGTTAAATAAACGTGGTCTAAATATTTTTAGCCTCAATGCATGTATACAAAACCATCTTACATGTAAATAATAAAAGTAATTAAATCACTACGGCATTTCAAGAAATTCTCAGCTTACAACATGAGAAACAGAGGAATGTCAGCTCTTAACATAGATTGTGTTTTTATGAAAAAAGCCCACCTTACAGTGATATAAAATGTTACAATAAACTCCTGGAACATATTAGATGTATTTACAATATTGTAAAATTTAAGAATTTAAAATAGTTTAATATAAATTAAGAATTTTACTCAGTCCAGGACAATTTTCTAAAGTAGAGTAAGTTAGTTATAAAATTATGACGTCATTCAGCTTACTTAAACAGTTATAAATTGTTTCAGACTTATACTGGGTCGATATTAGTAGCAGTTAATCCATACCAAATCCTGCCTATCTACACGGGAGAACAGATCAAGTTGTACAAGGACCGCAAGATTGGCGAGTTACCACCACACATCTTCGCTATTGGAGACAACAGCTACACCCACATGAAGAGGTTTCGACAGGATCAGTGCATCGTTATCAGGTACTGGTGGGAAATTTGAGACATATATTTGTTTGTGTTATCGTATCTTTTGGAGCCATACGAAGCAAACTAATTTTAAAATGTTTTTTTTATCGAGCATAGACAATTATGTACATGGCTCATTCTAGTCTTTATTGTTTTAACAATAAAGACTAGAATGATACCTCTGTATCATTAATTGGTGTATCATTAAAAAGTGGTATTGATACCTCTGTATCAATACCACTGTACGTGTATGGGTGGGCGGGTGGGTCAATACCACTGTACGTGTATGGGTGGGTGGGTGGGTTACATAATACATAATATTGAATTCATTAATAAATAGGAAAATATATATTTTGTTAGCACAATTACTGTTGCTGATTTTTAAAAGGGAATCTATAAACTAAGAATGTTCACGTAAGCACAGAGGTGACGGCCCTCCCACCCGCCCATACACGCACAGAGGTGGGCGGGTTGGTCAGTACCACCTAACGTGTATGGGTGGGTGTGTGGGTCAGTACCACCTAACGTGTATGGGCGGGCGGGTGGGTCAGTACCACCTAACGTGTATGGGCGGGCGGGTGGGTGTACATCAATACCAATGTACGTGTGTGGTTGGGTGGGTGGGTCAACACCACTGTACGTATGTGGGTGGGTCAATACCACTGTACGTGTGTGTGTGGGTGGGTGGGGTAGTACCACAGTACGTGTATGGGTGGGTGGGTGAGTCAGTACCACAGTACGTGTATGGTTGTGCGGGTGGGTCAGTACCACCGTAAGTGTATGGGTGGGTGGGTGAGTCAGTACCACAGTACGTGTATGGGTGGGTGGGTGGTTCAGTACCACCGTAAGTGTATGGGTGGGTGGGTGAGTCAGTACCACTGTACGTGTAGGGGAGAGGTATTGTATCATTAATGATACAATACCTCTGTATGTGTATGGGTGGGCGGGTGGGTCAATACCTCTGTATGTGTATGGGTGAGCGGGTGAGTCAATACCTTTGTATGTGTATGGGTGGGCGGGTGGGTCAATACCTTTGTATGTGTATGGGTGGGCGGGTGGGTCAATACCACTGTACGTTAACAATATATATATTGTACTGTGTGTGTATATATATATATATATATATATATATATATATATATATATATATATATATAATATATACGACTTAAATCGTGATGGCTTACTTTAGTTTGACGTTGCTAACAGCAAAGGGCATATTATCAAACTACGGTTCGGTTATTAAATTACAGTTCTTGATCAGAACTATCACATATGACACTGTCTCTGCCATCACCATCATAACGAATCTAATCCAAAGTCGTTTAAATTAATTATTAAAGCCCGATTGCTATGTCCACTATATTTTCATTTTTAGTAGACTTCTTCTAAAAAAAATACCATCTATTTGAAAATTACCTGTAATTTTTAGATTTCATATGAGAGACTTCGACACAACTTGTGTATGTTTTAAAGAGAACATAAATTATTAAATGATGGTAGGTGACCTATTTGGTCTAGTTACTAACTGAGCTCTTCTTATGTTCAGATAGGAGCATTTATTAAAAGCCAAATAACTGAAAGATTTGTTAGTATCCTCAGGGCAACTAAAGGACCTACATGGAATCAATGTAGTTTTGGTCTGTTTCCAACTGGCAAGAACGGAACTTATCTCAAATATGAAACCTTAGTTCATTCTATCCAATTATTGTTACTCGATACTTTAGAGGTTTAGTGATTAGATCGACAGGTGATGATTATATTATAACAATCCAGGATCAATTAAATGATGGAATATTCATGATCTGATAGACCAACAGTAATCTTTAATCCAGAAAATAAATAACCTATTTGTGCTGTATGTAGGGGGTACAGAAAGAATGAAATATGTAAGAAGAAAGTAGGATAAATGAACAGACCATGACCCGTAAGAGTCTGCTATACCTACCGCCATATGGGATTCGATTCTCTATAAGGGGAATGTTAATTTCAAAAAAAATCATAGCTTTATTTATGAAGAAGACAGAATTGTCTAGACCCCCAGAGATGCTGAGATCAGATTTTAATTTTTTCCCCTGATTTATTTTTTAAATACAAATATCTAGTGTTATAGTTTAATTTTACATAAACCAAAACCATTTCTTCTTTGAGATCTATATTGGAAGATTTAAAATAATTTAAAAAAATGTCATATATTCCAATAAATATACAACAGAATAAATCATTTTATTGGAATAAATGAGAATGTTTCAAATTATTTAAAACCAAAACCAATAGAAAAAATCTAATCTCAAGGGGCACTAGTCATACTTGTCCAAAGCATGTTGAAATTTGAAACACATATGATAAAAAATGTAAGCATAAAACATCTAAAGTGAAGTATTGTTCAACCAAGAGAGTAAACTGCACGACTATTCAGCTTAAAAAATAGTTTTGGGAGGGACAGTTGGACGAACAACCCATATTCTGATACACGACAAAGTTACAAGTAGTTCCATAGTCAACACCAGGATAGGTCAGACTCAACTGTGTCAAAATTGATCACTGGAGAAGACTGATAAGGAATGTGACTTTATCAATTAAAAGTTGGTTGGCACTAGAATTATTGAACAAATAAATGGTAAAAAAAGAATTAGTTAGGTGAAATGTACTAAATTAGGGTATATAGAATGGAGTGTAATGTTGTCAATTAATTACAGATTTAAGATTTTATAGTATTTTTTTTAAAACAGCTTTACTACTATTTTCACTTCTTTCATTCATCTATCCCTTTTGATGTGTCGCATGAAGACAGTAGTTCGGGACAATGGCTCATTATAGGGTCTATTAGTGTTGTTGGGTTGCTTTTATTACTTTCAGAGTTTACTGTTTTCTATGATTTAGGAACGTCAGTTTCTTTTGTTTTTCAGCAATCGGTTTTCTCAGTGCGTTAATGAACTTAATATGAGTAACTTCTAGAGCCTACTTCTTCATTATTGGTTATAAGAGACATCAATAAGTCAATAGATTTGCCTGTGGGTGTATTTTATATTCGGCATTGTGTTCAGATTGTATCCAATCCTTCTAATTCAACACTTCTAATATCCTCAACTTCTAATTCAAACACTTACTGTCGGCGCAGAAATGATGTACACCCGAGTTTGAAGGTTGTTTCCATAGAAACTAAGAGGCCTATGAAAAATCTAATCTCACCATTGCTTTACTCGTTTAACTGCACGTTTAGACTTATTCATATTTTAATTAACAGTTTTGATAATTGTTATCCAATTTGAATCAAGAAAGTACCGGAATTTTAACTAGTTTTCACAGTACATCAAATTTATACTATTAAAACACAAGAACCTGTTAATTTATTGCATTTATATTTTAATACCCGGTTGATAGGAATGTTTGTAATAAGTTTTATAAATTCTAGAATTTTAACTTTTTGAGAAAAAAGTTCTTATTAATTCCCCGAAACATTGTTTTTTGTCCTCTAGAGGTTGTAAAATTAATTAGATGGTCTCTTTGTTAACTTTATTACATTTATAATTACGATACATTACTTCCATCTAGATGTTAATAAATGCAGTTATTATTTTATATTGATTTAAATCAATTTAAATTTATCAATTGAACGTTTTTTTAAATCAAAATATAAATCGGATAAATTAATGGGTTCTTGAGTTATAATGGTATAAATTTGATATACAGTGAAAACTAGTTAAAATTCTAATACGTTTTTTGTTCCAACTAGGTTAAAAATTACTATAACTTTTAATAAAATTTAAAAATACACATTTCAAAATGTACAATTAAACGAGAAAAACAATTCTATGATAAGATTTTTTGTAGGCCTCTTAGTTCCTTAGAAAACAACCTTCAAACTCGGGTGCACATAATTTCTGTGCTTTTTTTAACTGAATTTTGACCGTCTTCTGAATAGAAATTCAGTTGGTTCAGGGAAAGCTACATCGTAGTTTCCTTTGCTCAGCTTACTTCATAGACAAACGATACTTAATCTACGTTAGCGGGCTTTTTAACACTTTCCATTTTCCTTATCACTATAATTATGTGACTCAGGTTAGTGGCAAACCCTATAAAAAGTCATCCCTTAACTGTATTCAATGCAAAGCCAATGGGTACATTACCTTCATTATGTATTATACCTATTCCTGACACCAAAGCCATATTACATCATCACACATCGCCTTGAGTATGTGAAAACACTCTTTCTGTATATAGAATGTCAAAATAGTTACAATACTTGCACTAACCATTTTTTTTTAGAATTCCTTCATTTATTAATATCTGGATCTGGGTAACAAAGATCTTCATTTTTCTTTCTCAAAAACCTCACAATGTCTTTTTTTACCCTCCTCAGAATGCATCTCTTATACATTATCTTGAATAACTTTTTAGAATGAACATTTTTTCACTCTCTTTTAACCATTTGAGAGCCATAGTGTTATTTTAACTCTTTATATCTTGCAAAAATCACATTACCGTTATATGCAATTTTTGTGTTACTTATTTTTCATCTGCTTTGTATATAAATTAGCCGAGTAACTAAATATGCACATTCCAAAAGCTTTAACAAAGTATCTACATTCAAAATAAATTAGGAAATTACATCAATAAATAAGCTTTTTATGAATTTTTAACAAAACGCTCGCAAAATAAGTTGGTTAAGTGTGGCACTTTATGCATATCCTAAGGCCAAATGGCCCGACACTCAAAGGGTTATTAGTGAAATATGTAATGTTTACCATGTGTGTTTCAGTGGTGAGAGTGGCGCCGGCAAGACTGAGAGTACCAAACTGATCCTGCAGTACCTGGCAGCCATCAGCGGCAAACACTCTTGGATAGAGCAGCAGATACTCGAAGCCAACCCCATCCTCGAAGGTACCTTTCTGGTCACGTGTTTATGTACTGTTAACTATTACAATTGCTACTGTTTCCAATAATTAAATAAAGTTAAAGAAAATTTGATTTTTTCCAAGTGACAAGCCCCCCTAACACAACCTCAGATTTAACGTGACTTTTGAACCACGGGGGAGGGGGGAGTAGCACAGGAGTTAAAACTGTTATGGACCAACTGGGAATCAAACCTGGACCGACTGCGTTGAACAGGTTTAGCGCCTAAGCCCCTTTAGCTGTGGCTACTCCATAACAAATATCAATAATAACAGTAATATGAAATTATAAAGTTATCATAGGCTTATATTACACAAAATCAACATAAACGTTACCGAATAAGAAGAGAAGTACTTTAGCAGATTATTAATCATCAAAAATATTTATGAAACTAAACAGTCACCATATTACTTATAAGAATCATGAATACCACAGTATAAGAAGAGAGGTATCACATTAAGCCTCGTTTCGTTTACTATACATTTGGCACACAACAAAAAAAGGGCCACACATTCTGCTACTCGATGCACAGATCATAAACTCTCTGGATTAAGTAGCAGATTGTGTGGCCTTAAAAATGTGAGCTGCAATGTACTCGAAATGTCTGTAACATGGTGTACATAGCTATGAGGCATGGTCCAACCTGAATTACGATAGTGTAAATAGTTTGAATTGACCATGGAAGTCTACATATGAAAACTTAAAGATGACATTCACTTCAAACATTGACAGCGTACTCAGGTGAGGGGATGATACTTATCTACCCCTCTCTCTGGCTATTCTCTATCAATTATAATAATTCGAATTCTCCGTCAAAATAATTAGAATGAAAATATTTAACCATGTCGTTTTTGCCAGAATTGTTTTATTCTATGTTTAGGCTAGGTTTATGTAATGAAGCCTGTAGAAAGATATATTAATACAGATTAAAGCTATTAATTCTTAAATTGTACCAAAAAAAGATATTTAAAATATACTTTTTTACTTTCAAGCATATTTCAAATTGTGATCAATCAAAATTAATTTTAACCTCTTCAATATCTAAGTAAATAGCAAACTCAATATCCAAATAACTCTAACTTCACTTTTGTCTGAATACAGTACAGTTGTCTTAGTGAAATTATTTCTATTGTTTCAGCTTTTGGAAATGCAAAAACGATAAGAAATGATAACTCATCAAGATTCGGAAAATATATTGATATCCACTTCAATGCGGGTGGAGTCATTGAGGGAGCCAAGATAGAGCAGTACCTGTTAGAGAAGTCGAGGATAGTATCACAGTCTAAGGATGAACGAAATTACCACGTCTTCTATTGTGTCCTAGCAGGTCTCAGCAAGGAGGAGAAGCTGAAGCTAGAACTGGGCGATGCTTCACACTACAAGTACCTTACAGGGGTTAGTACATCCTGCTGTCTTGGGGAAGTTCCTTTGTTACAGTCAAAAGGCACAACAAACAACATCATGCACATATTTGACAAAACACTGTTGCTAAATTAGAGCAACATTTGTCAACTAACCTCTTGAATAATGAGTTTTTTTGTTTGTCTGAATTACCCAAAAATGTGAGTAGAAAAAAGTAATTTGTTTACCATTCAAGTTCTGTACATATCATCTTGTCAGAGTTTCAAGAAGAAAAAAATCAATAATTGTAAATATATACATTATATTGTGTCTGAATTTATTAATTCATTCACATGTAAATCTCATTTACCATCAACTTTTTGTGATAAGCTATTTCATTTAGTGAAAAGGAATGATAAATTCACTTATCAAACTATTTACAATAAACTATAACCATCAAGTAAAACTAAAATTATGAAAAAAACTATAATTAGATATCAAACAAACACTGGTTACTAGATTGACTGAAAACAACATTGACCATGATCGACTGGAATTGTGAACAGACAGTCGAAATAACAACTGTTCTAATTGATCATGTAACCTAGCGGACACTTTTGAAACTACAAACAGTCTAAATGGGCAGCAACCAGTTGCGGTGATACTTTTTTGGTTACTTGATTCAGACACATACACAGCCACACTTGTTGTGGCCATACCAGTCAATAAATAGGCTAACAAATCTAGACATATTTATAATTTGTTTTTCTATAACTATAGAAATATCAAAGAGACTTTATTAAAAGCAAAATTAATACTAAAATTTTTAAAAGCAGGGTAGTTAATTAGAAGTAGCACCTCCAAAAGAGATTTCTGGATGTATAGTGTTAATTATTGGTATCATTGTTACCACACAGTTTAACATCTAATTGGTGACCAATTATTGGGATGTATAAACTCTAAAGGATGAAGGCCTTAAGTGCCTTAGGAACTTGTAACTGCTATATAGAAGTTTTACCTGTTAAAAATACTATTAACCCTAGGGCTGGTGCTCATTTCGCCTGGAACTGGCAAGGATTTTTGGCCGTTTTGTAAGGGGTTTTTTAAAATTCATAAAAAATATAAAATGACTTTCAAATATAATGTATTATACATCATTTTAATTAGAACGATATTTCTAATAAGATATAGTACAAACCAAACTTGTCAAATAATTTTCTGGTGGCCCTCCTTAGAATTTTGTTGTTGTATCTTTTTTTTAAACTACGCAAACTTTGGAGTCCTATATACAAAAAACTAAAAGTCCAATGAAGATGTGTTAAGTGTATAAAATATTCAGAATTTCATATCGAAAAGAAAAACATACAATGTTCGCTACTTAACAGTACCATAAAATTATATATTTTTAAAATTATAGATATTTCATATAAATTAGATTGGCTAAATCATCATCAAACATCACTAAATAAATTTATCACCTTCGTCTCCATTGTCTAAACCATTTAAATATGTGCTAATTGCACTGATTTTATTTAATTCACTCATTGTAAAACTATAGCAACACACAACAATAACAATTCACGTATGAAATATGTCAAAACAAAAAGTAAACAAACCTGAAAGTGACTTTTACTTTCTCGCTGCTAACCTGATCAGCTGGTCATATAAGCCACTATTGATGGGTTATATTTGCAAAACAAGCCCTCCTCTTTCAAATTATATCATAACAAAGATAAAACACATACAATTAGAGGCACAGGGGGGAAATTAGTGAGCGCTTGAAAATAGAATCGTGGTGTTGCCAGTCTCAAAACAGGAAAAAGCATCGAGATCGTGATTCTTACCAGTCCTAGGGTTAATAGTTGCCAAAGGGTTAACAAATAATAAAGGAACTGATAGTGACACTTTACTTCATTACGTGTGGCATTGGATTAGGATGTTTTAATTACCGTGCACATAATCATAGTGTTAAACAACATTTCAGTTTAGTTTTGAAAAAGATGTTTTAAAGCATTGTTCTATTGTCAAAACTTTACCTAACCTAACCTAACTTTATAGGACACTAGTTATCATGTATTATTAGACGTCAATCATCAAGATATGGGCGAATATGGATTTGGAATCAGTTTGATGAGTATATATGAGCCAATATAGTCATTGTTAAAAACTAAGGCCAACTATTTCTTAGAAAGTGTCATTAATGACTGTGTGACCAATGACAAAGGAACTGCTGGTGGTTATCAGTTGATCCCTTTCAAAATTTATAATAACTCTGACTGGGATCAAACTGATCAAACACTTATAGATCTGAGGTGAGTAATTAATAATTACTTAGTCTGTAAAGAAGTCTTGAGGGAGCAGTTAAATCTTTTATCACATACATTTTCCTTTCATTGCATTTTCTTATGTCGACAGATTGTTAAAAAATAATCTTTCTTGCAGATCTCTAGTACATTTTGCTAATATGCAGTTTTATAATTTTCCCAGCAGATTTCTATAAGAATATAGTAAGAAGACAAATATTATACAGCATTTGAAGCTCGTGATAGTTTGTGTCTATTTATTATTCTATTAGGAGTGACTATTAGCAGTGTGTTAAAGTTGACATTATTCAGTTAAAAATCTTAACTACACGTTTGCTTATCTTGTTGATGTTATCACTGTGGGAAACACGGGAGTCCATAGTCAAAATTTGGACAGATTTTTGCAAGCTGTAACAAGCTGTTCTTGTGGAAGAATGAGACACTACCACTATACATATATGGGTAGGTGGGTGGATCATTACTGCTGTATGTTTATGGGTGAGTGGGAGGATCACTAAGAGTGTATGTGTATGGATGGGTGTGTTGGTCACTACTACTGCTCGTGTATGTATGTTATCTCTAACATACATATTATACTAATAGCTAAAAAAAATCATTAACTAAAATCATACAAACTGAAAATGATTGATTTAAAAAATTGCATTTTTGTAGTGACAATGAGAAAATACTTATCAGGCATAAACACTGAATTCAGTTTAGTCTGATGTTCCAGTCACTTTTCTTGGAAATAAAAGTAGCGTTTCTACACTTTTAAAATTGTACTTTTTGTAATCTTACTTTGGCAAGGCCATTTCAAGCTATTTAAATTTCAGGGAGGCAGTATCACATGTGAGGGTAGGGACGATGCTGCGGAGTTTGCTGACATCAGGTCCGCTATGAAGGTTCTGCTCTTCTCTGACCAAGAGATCTGGGACATCCTTAAGCTTTTGGCAGCACTCCTTCATATTGGCAACATCAAGTACAAAGCTGCAATTATTGGTGAGTCGTAAATTCTTAAAATCGATTTTAAAAATCTGTTTTATTTTTTAATTCCATGTACAATAGATTAGTCCCAGAGTTTTCATATATATATATAGTCAATCATATACATAATGAAGAACTATGCAATTTGTATCAAGAACAAAATATTATAGGAGTTTTAAGGAAAGTGGGCTGGACATGTGGTTAGAATGAGTGAGGAGCGATTTCCTAGGATGGCTATGGATATGGCAGTGGAGGGAAGAAGACCAGTGGGGAGACCTCGTAAGAGATGGTTGATGCAGTAAGGAAAGACAACAACTGGGAGCCTGGCCGAATTGGCGGACAACAGCAGAGGACAGACGACAATGGAGAGACCTAGTAGTAACATTGCACAGTCCTCTGGGCCTCATCACGTAAAGTAAAAAGTAGTCAATCACACATTTCAGAATGACAAAATTCAAAACTTACAGCATGCAATTTTAAATTTGTTACTGGACATCTGAAACTAGTGCACATTCATAAAATGAAGCCATGCAATTGTATGACAATAATGAAATTTCTGCTGACAAAGTTATTTGTAACATTTTGTACTGTTATTTGATAAACCGCTGTATTGATATTGTACTGATGGTTGACACAAGATTGCTCAGAACCTGACATATCCATGTTATTACTTAATTCAATTCAAAACTGTACCAGGCTTTTGATTAAAAAGGGTTAAGATTCCTGTACAAAAAGTATTTTTCTGGTTTTTAATTGTACATTTAATATTAAATACAGTAGAGTCCTGCTAATCCGAACTTCAGTAATCCGAAACAGAAATGGACAACAGATTTTGCAAAAATTAAAATTCAGTTACTGTACCACTACTTTATACCTAAAAGTTAAAAGAAAATAAATATTATTTCAAGTATTTAACTATAAACCATTCAAATATTACTTTGGTTTGAAAATATCAGTTAAATTTCTTTGCTTTAAAGAAGAATTCCTCTCCCTCGCAACTTAATTACGCCAGCATCTCAAAACATGGTAGCCACTGGAGTAACGTCGGAGTGTTGCTCTACGTAGTGTTGTATTAGATCAAATGCAGCTGGAGCGTCTATATGGGTTACAACAAAACTGAGATACATTAACACAAGAGTTCGAACTGTTGATAAGAGACTGACAGTGGAAATTGGGAACAGTGCTGTCTGAGGTAGCGTGAGAACGTCAGAAATATGCACACAACTTCCGTCAGCTGATTACGTGGCCTGGCAAATGTAATGAAATCAAGTAGCTCTGGGGCCAGGATCGATTTCCGCTAGTGACTCCAACTTTTTGTCTTGAAAAACGGTGTTTGATCTTAGGTCTCAGTTGAATGTATTCTACTATTAAAGGGTTCATTCTCCTTTTTATAATCATAGACTATTATTGCGTTTAAAACTAAAGTACTGTACTTAATGTTAGGCATATTATTACATTTTATCAAAAGAGTATTTTAAGAAAATCTGTTAAATCTGAAAAATTTGGTAATCGAAAATGAGTTCAGCCCCACTTATTTCGGATTACTGTGAATCCACTGTACAAAAAATTAGAGAGTGAATTATTATTACAATGTAAATTAAGTTTAGTAAATTATCTATAAATCAAGCAGATAAATCTCACAACTCCACCCAGGAGATTTTCTAATGAACTTATCTAGGTTTGAAAATGTTAAAGATGAAAACAAATTACAATTATCTCTTGATTTCACTAAGGCAGAGCATTCCATTTAAAATTTACCTTTGGTTGTAATCATTCAATTCGGTAGTGTTACATTTAACACCTGGATAAGGTTAAGTTTAATGTAAAACTAAACCAAACGCTGGTGATTTTGCAGACAACCTAGATGCCACTGAGATTCCAGACTTAACAAATGTGACCAGGGTTGCCAATTTACTTGCTGTGCCCAAACAACCCCTTGTTGATGCGCTTACCAGGAAAACTCTGTTTGCATCTGGAGAGACTGTCGTAAGTGTGTTGAAAACTGCTTATGAGCACAATATGAATCTTTTAATTTTAATAATTTAACAAAATAAGTGAACCAGCATATTTGTAGCTTGTTAATTAAAATTAGTTTTTTAAATATTTAATTTGTTTAAACTTGATGTACAGTATACTTAATTTATTTTTTATGGTTTTAGTATAACATTGTAACTATAAATCTCTGCTATAACACGTTAATGATGATGTAGGTCGTATAATCTGACCTAAGCTATAACTACACACATATTAGGTCAAATCTGACCCAAACAACCGTTTTGTTTTAATTTCAACCCCTAAATGTCTATAGCCTATTTTGAACATTATTGTATTGTTACATGGTACCAAAAAGAAATATTTTTAGGAATAGTGGGTCAAATTTTATCTATTGTCGGTTATTTCTTTGTCAAAAGAATATAACACTGTTTATACCAATTGACATGTCGAAAACAGCTATTTATCTGCAGACTCTCAGGAAAACAAGTGGGTAAATTTTGAGCCATGATACACTTAACCCCTTTCCTGCGGAATTGTTCTCTCAGATCGGGTGGCCAGTACAGTTGGCCACATCTGTTTCTACGTCACATCTGCTTCTATGCCACATTAGCAATCATAGAAGCAGATAATGTCACCCAAGATGGGATGGCTAACTCTGTTGCCCATGGCTGCTTGTTTGTCAGCTCGGCGGCCATTTTAAACTTTCAACCCCACCAGAAACTATTTTGTGCATTTAAATGCCATGGTGATTGGACTTTGTTTTTAAAATTTAAAAACTATTTATTTGATTTTCATGATAATATTTGAATTTTTTTTAATAATTCAAATATTCTGAATTGCATAATGTAGTTTTTCTTGTGATACCGTGAACATAATACATTTAAAATTACTATTGAAAAAATATTTAAAAAGTTTTGATACAAAAAAGTTTTTTAACATTTGTTTCACCACAAATGTTTATTAAAATTCCTAGAATGTTTTAAATTGACCGTTCATATGTCTACAGTAATAAATTATAAGCACAAGTAATTTAAAACACAAAATAATTGCTATTTAAACTGCCACTCAAGTTTTGTGATCAAAATCTGTTTGCTTATATCTAATAAAAATGTTATTGAAACTGGTTTAAAATTAAATAATTACTTGTTTGGTTGAAATAACAATTTGTAATTAATTTCAAACACTCAAAATATTTGATTAGAATATTTTACTATTTAGTCTGGACATTAAAAAACACTAGGGTTTTAAAAACTGAAAATATTTGAATACAACATTTCAGTATTTATTCTGAACATAAAAAATAACTAGTTCTTAAACATTGAAAATATTTAGTTACAAAATTTTACTACATATTTATTTATATTTTAACAGCTGTTAAATATTTTGAAGACAAAACCGACAATTTAATTCTAAAATACAAAACCATATGTCAATATTCCACCAGAGTTGGCCAGCCGAGTGCATAAGGAAATCATCAATGGCCAGCAGAGTTGGACATCCGATCCCAGAAGACAAAGTGATTAACACTTACATTCCCACGCTGAGAACAAAAATAGTAGTGGCCACCAGAGTTGGACATTTAATCTCAGAGGACAGAATTACGAGGAGTGTTTTTAAAGTAAGTATCGTTTTGGAATCCCACCTGTGTGCGCTGCGTTCGGCATTCAGCGCATGCGTGCTGTATACTACTATCTGTTGGAAAGCCGTAGCCATCATTACGGATCCATTTGACTGTATTTAAGGTCGTTTATGACTGTTTAAAATTCTTCTTCCGATTAAAAATGCCGCCGACTGTGAATTATCCGCTGTGTAAGTTTTCATACATGTTAGGTGGCATTAACCCACCCGCCCACCCATACACGTACAGAGTATTAACCCACCCATCCATACGGTGGCATTTAATATACACGTACGGTGGCATTTACCCACCCACCCACCCATATATGTACAGTGTATTAACCCACCTACCCACCCATACACGTACAGTGGCATTAAGTCAAGTTTTCAGTCAGTGCATGAAAGCAGCTGACATTCATTGTGATACTGTCACCGTAACAATTTGGTTTAAAAAATCATAAACATCTAGAATCTAATACTCTAGGAATGTGAGAGAACTGGTTAAACATTTGTTTCTGTGATTATTGGCAAAAACTTGTGATTCTCCATTTGCATTTTGGGAACCTACCTTAAGCATAACTCTCAGTACTTCAAACGTTCAGTCACAATTTCATAAATTACACTTTTTGACACTTTAAGACACACTACATAACGATGCAGTTGTAAAGCATCTTTTTTTCTTTGACTTTTTTCCATCAATGTTTTGCACCAAGTCATCAGTAATGAGTGAAGGTTTCCCACTTCATTCCTCATCATGCACACTCATACGGCTACCTTAAAATCTGTCACACATGTCCATACCATCCCATCACTCATTCTGTTTTCTCAATAAATTTCACAGATCTCTCTATGAATACAAGCTGCTTCCATGCCTTTAGTGTTAAGAGAATTTATCGAAATATGTGCTTTGGCGGCGTTTTAAATCAGAGGAGGGATTTTAAACAGTCATAACCGACCTTAAATACGGTCGAATGGATCCGCAATGACGGCAGTGGCTTAACAACAGACAGTAGTACCCAGCATGGATGCGCTAAACGCCAACCGCAGCGTTACAGCGGCGGGATTCCAAAACGGTACTTACTTTAAAAACATGCCTCGTAGATAAATACACATCTATGCTGGTGGCGGCGTTCAACTAGATTGGCCATCTGAGGGAAAAGGGTTGAATATGTTGCATTCCTCACATACGATGAAACATATTTGCCCGGTGGTTAAATTTGAAAAAGCTTAAACTGACCAAATAACTAAAAGGTTCACCCTGAATTTAATTGTGAAAAAGGTTACTTCATTAAATTTAGTTTAAAAATAAGAATTTGCCAGCTACCTGATAAAGCCACCTTTGTTGAACACAGAATTGTTTATGGTTTTTAGCAATGGAGAAAGCGAATTTACCACTCTCAACTGCAAATCACAGTTCAAGTTACAGTGAAATTTGCCTTTGCCCTGACAACCAACAACCTATCGACAGAATGTAATATCACAGCCCACTAAGTAACGAAGTTCAGTAGTGAATACTGAAACTGAACTATTCTTCTATATATAAATGCGATCAGTCATCATATCCTCCCCCCCCCCCTAAGTTGTTGTTCTTGGCACACCCACTTCAAACACAAAAAATGACCTATATATATTTTTAAGGGCAGTTGAGGAAGGAAAGACAGGTGTACTCCAATTCATGACCCTCATTCTCTGACATTTCAATAAGCTACTGTTTGTTGGATTTGGACTATGAACTAAGGCCACCATGTTGCTCCACAAAAATACTCTTTCTAGCAACAGGACAGAGACTACCCAAATATGAACGACTATTCACCTGCCATTTCTCTGCATCATTTCTGTGCGTCTCATAACCTATTTATGCTTTATTGTTGGATAAAAGGGAAAGATTTAAAGGTAGGGACGCCCTTTAAGCTCTGAATTTAAACTATTAACTTATTGGTAAGTAATTCTAAATAAGTAGTTAATAAATGGTATCTCACTCAGTATTAAATATTAGTAAGTTGGGTTAAGGATTTATAAAAATATTTTTATCTTTTTATTTTTACTTTTCTTTTGCTTTTGTGTATCCTATCCCTCCCTTAAAAGAATGGCCATGTCACATATAGGTTCCTGTGCCAAAGCACGTTCTCTCTGAAGCCATTGGAGAAGGTTGGAACATCCCCCCTCTCTCGTTAAGAGTGCAAATCCAAGTGGCTGACTCCTATGGTCACCCGCAAAACAACAAAATAACACACATAAATTAATTAAAGTAGAACCCAGCTACAATATGCATTTATTATTATTTTTTAATCTAGTAAAAGGGGGGCCTGTTATGTACTGTGAATTTAATTTATTTAAAGCCCACAATGAAAATTAATTGAGGTTCTTTGGAAAGTATAAAGAAAGATTGAAATAGATACGTGTTGAATGGTAGTCAAGGTTCAGATGTTGTGTAGGGAAGAGAACTAAGTGCCAGACCTGTCAGTTAGCTGAAAATCAGACCAACACTACGTGGTTCGGATTCCACGTAAATCTGTAGGTCCCATAGTTGCCCTGGCTATTGGGCTATTGATAAATAGTCCTTTATGAGCTAAGTCGAACTCAAATAGTAACAAAGACTACACTCGTTCATCTTCACTCATCATACTCATTCACTCCTCATATTCGCCCATATCTCTACGATCGGCGTCTTAGAGATGAATAATAATAAATAGTACAAAAAGTGGAAGTTATTAAAACCATTTGTGATAATAAAGGTCCTGATTCCTTTGAGACTCACAAGAGGAAAGAGATAATCAAATTGTTATCGGTAGCTTAGTTGGTTAAAGCCCAGCTTCATAAGTCATTTTCAAGTTCAATGTCTATTTGTTAGATATGGTTGTGTTTGTGTAGAAATACTATTAGAATGACTAATTGTATAGAGATATCTCAACAAAATATTGATAGAATGAATACTTCCAGGTGTCAACTCTGTCAAGAGAGCAGTCAGTGGACGTTAGAGATGCATTTGTGAAAGGCATCTACGGCCGATTATTTGTGTACATAGTGAACAAGATCAACAATGCCATCTACAGACCTAAGGGAATCTCAAGGAGTGCCATCGGAGTTCTGGACATTTTTGGATTTGAAAATTTCCATACAAACAGGTGATCTATCTTCTGATTATTGACAAGTCTGTTGTTTAAAATTCAATTTACAAGATTTATTAGAAATTAAATTAAAGCCAATTAGCCATTTAATAAAAATGTAATCTCATCTTTTATTAAAAAATTGGAGACTAAATTTAACCATATAACTGTAATAACTATGTTCTAGGGTCTTATTACATTATTACTACGTTTTATTTAATACTTGATGAAAGAAACAGAAACCTCCTGTACTTTATGATAAAATATTTCCAACACTTATTGGTGCTTGTCACCTTTGACCAGGCCTGTTTCTAGCACTTAAAATTAGACATGAATAATGTCACTATACTGTATGCTGATGCTAGGGTAGGTCTGTAAAGGTGTGCATTTGTGTTCATATTATACTATTTAAATTTAATAGTTTAATTTAAATTAAACTTATTCATTTTCCTTGTTAAGTTTATTATTTGCTGATTTCCAGCCCTCGTATCTGTGGCCCTCTTTTTTCCTCTCTTGGCATATGCTGGTGACACTTTTAAACTTACCAGAACAAACTCATATAACGGCATCGTTGTTCTCCATTGGGCTTGGTTTGTATTTATCACTCGCCAGCAAACTCTACCAGAACAAACTCATATAACAGCATCGTTGTTCTCCACTGGGCTTGGTTTGTATTTATCACTCGTCAGCAAACTCTACCAGAACAAACTCATATAACAGAATCGTTGTTCTCCATTGGGCTTGGTTTGTATTTATCACTCGCCAGCAAACTCTACCAGAACTAACTCATATAACAGCATCGTTGTTCTCCATTGGGCTTGGTTTGTACTGTATCACTCGCCAGCAAACTCTACCAGAACAAACTCATATAACAGCATCGTTGTTCTCCATTGGGCTTGGTTTGTACTTTATCACTCGCCAGCAAACTCTACCAGAACAAACTCATATAACAGCATCGTTGTTCTCCATTGGGCTTGGTTTGTACTTTATCACTTGCCAGCAAACTCTACCAGAACAAACTCATATAACAGCATCGTTGTTCTCCATTGGGCTTGATTTGTACTTTATCACTTGCCAGCAAACTCTACCAGAACAAACTCATATAACAGCATCGTTGTTCTCCATTGGGCTTGGTTTGTATTTATCACTCGCCAACAATCTCTACCAGAACAAACTCATATAACAGCATCGTTGTTCTCCATTGGGCTTGATTTGTACTTTATCACTCGCCAGCAAACTCTACCAGAAAAAACTCATATAACAGCATCGTTGTTCTCCATTGGGCTTGGTTTGTACTTTATCACTCGCCAGCAAACCCATTACAAATAAGCGAAGTAAAAGAAAAATTAGTGTAACTATGATCAGATAAAGTGTCTGTGGGTCTATACCACTGTACGTGTATGGGTGGGCGTGTGGTTCTATACCACTGTACGTGTATGGGAAGGCTGGTGGGCCAATCTACTGTAGGTGTATGGGTGAACATTGGGTAATTCATGACTGGATTTAGAGACGAATGTAAAATGCTCTTCCCATATGCCTACATATGCCTAGTTGTTGAACATTGTCAGTTTGAGGTCTGTGGAAGAGATATATAAATATTGAGTCTGCTATATATACCGCCATTTTGGAATTTTTTTAATGGAGAGACTGATCTTTTTAACTCTACTACACCCATTCCCTGTAACGAATGAGAGTTGAGGAAGTTCGTGTCGAAGATGGTGCGAGAGAGACGGTTGTAGGTGCTAAGAGTTCAGGAGGTTCTTGTCAAGGACGGTGTGAGAGAGACGGTTGTAGGTGCAGAGAGTTGAGGAGTTTGTGTCGAGGATGGTGTGAGAGACGGTTGTAGTTGCCGGGAGTTGAGGAGTTTGTGTCAAGGCTGGTGCGGAGAGACGGTTGTAGGTGCTGAGAGTTGAGGAGTTCATGTCAAGGATGGTGCGAGAGAGACTATTGTTGGTGCCAAGAGGTAGTGAGTTGGCTATTGAGGTTGGTCCGAGTCAGTGTAGTGCTTTATTCGTAAACTTTTTGGTTTGATATTGCGGGGTTGTTACTTATAGTAATTTCTTCTATAATTAATATGCTTGGTTGGACTTATACTAATATGCTTAATGGCTAATAGTAGGGTGTGAACCGATTGCAAGGTTTTGTCCTTCCATCCCCACAGGTAAGCGAGCCAGTTAACCATGAAGGGCGGAACAATATGTTTTGATGTTGTATCTTATAGATTACTTAAATAACATTTTTAATGCATGTATTTTCATTTACTTATTCATATACAGTACATTTAATTTTAGAGAAATTAAATTATGTATGCAGAGAACAGACATTTATGCAGGGGGAGAACCAGAACAGTACAAAGTGAAATTTATTGATATTGGAGTAATTTTATCCAATTAAGACACTTTACTTATTATGTAAATAATATACAGTACAAGTAAACGTCACACAACACAAATTTATTACAATATAAGCACAAAATGCACAAATATACTACAATACAAGCACAAAATGCATAAATATTATGGTGATCGATTTCGGTGAACCACGCTCACCTTCCTCAGACCAGAGGGATTCACAAAAGAATGGAAAACGGTGTTCAACAACTCAATTTATAGGCCTATGATCACGTGACCCCATTTTTTAAAAGATGATCAGAGACATGGTTTTTAAAAGATATAAAAACCATGTCTCTGCTTTTAAAAATAAGAAACCTGAAAGATCTAATGTAGCTAAACACCTTCTGAATTGTACCCACAGTTTGAATAAAATAAATGAAAATGTAGATATTCTAAAAGTTTGTAAGAAGGGTCGTAACATGAATGCTTGGGAAGAGTTATTTATTTTTAAAGAAAAATGTAAGGATCGTGATAAATTAATGAATGAACAGGTTAATTTTGATTCCGAAATAGTTTTTAATAATGTATTTTCAGCGAATAAAAGAAGAGAAGTAACAGATAATAGGAATTAACCAATAATATCACAGCAGCCGCCATTTTGACGATTCCAGCCAATGGGGTCACATGATCATAGGCCTATAAATTGAGTTGTTGAACACCGTTTTCCATTCTTTTGTGAATCCCTCTGGTCTGAGGAAGGTGAGCGTGGTTCACCGAAATCGATCACCATAATATTTATTCATTTTGTTTTATTAGCCTCCAGAACTGTTATATTATAGAAATAATACTGGTTAAATTACCTTTTTTTCCTGTCAACAGTTCTTCAAACATAATCTGCTATGTACATTTCGAAGCATAAAGCTTCATCATCAGGCTTTTCAAAAACGTCAGCATTTTGTGCTTGTATTGTAGTAAATTTGTGTATTTTGTGCTTATATTGTAATAAATTTGTGTTGTGTGACGTTTACTTGTACTGTATATGTACCAACACGTATTATGCTAATTAAAAAACTATTTGTAAATAATATAACACTGTACATTTAAGGGTAAGTGGGTGGGTCAGTATCATTGTACTTTTTTAGGTTTCTTATACATTTTTACAAAACACCAATAAAAACACTTTTTAGTAGGCCTTTCGCCAGCAAAGCTGGCATCATTAGACAACACAAATTTATTTTTGGTTATAAACAAAACAAGGCAATAATGAATTTTAAAAACATATCTAAGTAATTAAAAGAATATAAGAATAAATATATGGTAAATTATTAAAAATAATATACCGAGTGTCCCACGAAGGGGTTTAAACGTTTGATTTTATATTACGTGCCCATTCATGCACCGAACTTTTTTAAACTTTACACAGTTTACAGAGTAGGTTCTAAAAATATTCTGGAAAAATTTCAGCTCACTAACCTTAGTAGAAACAAAATGGCGGCATATTGAAAAACGATTCTTTAAAAACATTAAAAAAGGTGTTTTTGGTTTTATAAAATATTTTTATTGTTACATTCTGGGGCAATATGACTTTTAAATAAAAACTAGAACATAGCCTAATGGAAAACCTTAAAGTCAAAAATTATTCAAACTGTAACCCATCCACAGCAACACACTGATAACAGCGCGTAACAAATGATTCGTAAGCTCTTACAAAGTAACTCCGCGGTATCCGGAGAAGTTCCTCTTCTATTGATCGTTTTAGTTCCTCATCATTATTGAAGCTATGGGTATAAACTTGTTCCTTCAAGTAACCCCATAAAAAGAAGTCACAAACAGTTAAATCAGGTGATCGGGGTGGCCAATCTAAAAAATCACTTCCACGACCAATCCAATGGCCATGAAGGTTGCCATTTAGTAATTGCTTGACAGGATTTGCGAAATGAGGTGGAGCACCATCTTGTTGAAAGATTGCTTGATTCATTTCTGGTACCGTCAAATGGGGCAAGACCTGTTCATTTAAAACTCGTGCATACCTAATCCCAGTCATTGTATTGTCTGAAATGTCGTAAGATAACACGCCGTTACAACTGACACTCGCCCAAACAGTAATTCCTTTTGATTTAATTGGAGTCTCCTCAAGAATGTGGGGATTGACGGTATTATAATAATTACAATTATGCCTATTTACAACACCATTGCGGTAGAAAGTGGACTCGTCTGAGAAAATGATTTGAGTATGCCAATTAGGATCTGACTCATGGAATTCAATGATACGAGAACAAAATTCCACTCTTCTGTCCGGATCATCTTCAAGAAGTTGATGAACTAGGTGACTTTTGAAAAATTTAATTTTGTTTTTCTTAATAATTCTATGTACAGAAGACTTTGGAACACCAGTTTCAAATTCAACCTTCCTTAGTGATTTCGGTTTACCTGGAGAGCGGAGCATTGATGCGCACACCAGTTCTTCTATTTCCTCATTAGATCGCCTAGAGTACTTTTTGACAACACTACCAGTTTCTAACAAAAGATTTTTCCACTTGGTTATTGTTGGATTACTAGGTGGTTCAATTCCTGGGTAGGCAACCTGAAATTGTCTAATTGCCTCAGAGACGTTGCCAAAAGCAATAGCCCACGCACAACACTTAACTTTTTGTTCAACGTTAAAAGCCATTTCTCGACTCCACTTTCAGTAAAACACTACCGAAGAAAGTTGGGTTATGTTTTTATGGCTCAAGCTAAATTTTACAATGAAACAGCTGTTCTTCAACAATGAGCGTTAGAACCGCAACTAACATAATGAATTTTTTATTTAAAAGTCATATTGCCCCAGAATGTAACAATAAAAATATTTTATAAAACCAAAAACACCTTTTTTAATGTTTTTAAAGAATCGTTTTTCAATATGCCGCCATTTTGTTTCTACTAAGGTTAGTGAGCTGAAATTTTTCCAGAATATTTTTAGAACCTACTCTGTAAACTGTGTAAAGTTTAAAAAAGTTCGGTGCATGAATGGGCACGTAATATAAAATCAAACGTTTAAACCCCTTCGTGGGACACTCGGTATATATATATATTAGAGTGAATAATTTTTATAAAACGTGATGAATAGGCCCACTGTCATCATTCATTAAAGATGAATAACTTTAATTATTACTAGGCGAAAGGCCTAGTAAAAAGTGTTTTTATTGGTGATTTTGTAAAAATGTATAACAAACCAAGAATACCAATATCACCTCCATCTGAAATTTATTTATTTATTTATTTTACATGCACAATACAGGTTATTTACCCAATTACACTGTGCATGTTCAATGAAAGAAGACATGCAATTAATTCAAAGTCCACGATTTCATGTCCAGTCCAGTGCCACATACATAATCAACACTATTAACTCAAGCAAACAAATAAATAGCAATAACAGTGATAATAAATAATTATAAATATCAATAATAACCAACAACAAGAAAATCTATTAACAATAACTAGGCTCCATATTAGCGAGAGGATATAAGTAAAAAAATAATATGCTTTTCTCTCTTTTTTTTTATTTTTTTTTATGTAGGTTGACCAAAAGTTAAAAAAACTTTACATCAATAATTAATTTCAATTGATTGGTCCAAGCTATATCAATTTAAACACCTTTGGCAGTATCTTTTGTACTGGTAAATATTATTTGCAAATATATCAACTTCTCCTGACAAGGAGTTATATACAGTAATCTCATCATTGTGTTTAAAGGTGATGAAAACTGTACTCTCGTGCGCGAAAAATCAATATTAAACAAATTTTTTGACCTATTATAAAATGTTGGAGCATAAAAATTAATTTTAGATAGACAAAATGAATCCATTATTTCACCTTTCAACAATTTAAAAAGAAACAGTAAATGCGCCAATTTTCTCCTTTTCTCAAGACTTTCCATTTCAAAAATACTTAAAAGCTGATTATATGATATATCAAAAGTAAAGTGACCAGTTTCTTTAAAATATAAATAGTGCAAAAACCTTTTATGTACTTTTTCAATTGAATTAATATGAACAGCGAGAAAAGGATTCCATACTATGCTAGAAAATTCCAAATTAGACCTAACAAGTGATACATACAATGATTTTAAAGTTTAAATTGAATGAAAATTATGAGAATGCCTAATAATAAACCCTAAGTTTCTGTAAGCCTTATTTATTACAGATAAAATGTGTAGATTAAAATTCAAAGTAGGGTCTAAAATCAAGCCTAAATCCTTGAAATCGTATACTCTTTCAAGAGTGCTACCATCAATAGAATAATCATTGAAAAGAGATATTTTTTTCCTTGTAAATGTCACAACTTTACATTTGCCAATATTAAAACAGATTTTATTTTTAACACTCCATGCTACAATTTCACCCAAATCTGCCTGTAATGCTTTAGAGTCCAGCTGGCAATAGACTGTTCTATACAATTTGAGGTCGTCTGCATAAAGTAAAATCTGTGAAGTTTTTACACAGTTAACAATATCATTAATAAATAAATTAAAAAGTACGGGACCCAGATTAGACCCCTGTGGAACCCCTGAAGTCACAACATATTTACCAGAGTTGTGCCCCATATAAGAGACATATTGACACCTATTACAAAAATAAGAATAAAAAAACTTAACTAAATTAGACAAGAAACCTTGCATTTTGCTTACAATTAAACTATTGTCTACTTTGTCAAAGGTAGCCAATTGTCTACTTTGTCAAAGAAATTAACAATCAATGTACTTGTAAGGGCGAATGGGAGGATCTTTATCCCAGCCACTATTTCAGATAATAAACATAATCTTGCCTGGAAAAATACAAATAAATTGGCAAACAATAGTAACATTTGATTTCCTTAAGGCCAGTGTCAATTTCAAATAAATATTCAGCTTTATTTATTAGAGTAACATTTTAAACCTGATCTTTATTTAAAAAAAATAGAATTGTCTAGAATGTCTGGAGCTTCTAAAGATTTTAATATTATCCCCTGATTTCTTTTTTAAAGAGAAATAACTATAAACTAAAATCTATGTTTTCCGGTCACAATTGCGTCAATGTGCTATATAGACAAGATAACCAGACATGGCCCATGCTGTGAAATGGCAGTCTCATTGGTATTGTTTTTTACGAATTTTAATCTTTTACTACTAGTGTTACTTTTCATTTCACTATCAAGAGAAGCAGTTAAAACAAGTTAGTTGAATGGTCATGTTTTAATATATAAATATTTATAAAAAGTAGACCAATAAATGAGAATCTGATTTTGTTAACACTGCAGTGGTCACGCGAAAACTACTAACATGAGTGGTTGTGTGGATTACTATTGTAATCCATTTTGAAATTGAGTTAATTACATAAATAACGATTTTAAAATTTCTAATGCGGTTTGTAGGAACTTGAGGTGTCATATTTAACACAAATGTGATAAAAATTTTTGTTTATTAGAACACAAAAGTATTATATATAACATAACAAATGTAAGCTCGTTTTTTGAGATTGTTCTATATATAATTGTCATAATGTAAAAAAATAATAAAAAGTAAACATTTTAATTCATGTCCCACATAGACATCAGGTTTCTTCTGCTAGCACGTAAGACTCCACATAAATACAAAATACCAATTAGGGCTCTAATTTCAATCTTACCTGTTTCTTTAGCATCCCTGTCTCGTGAGAAGTTGTTCTTTATCTTATTTATAAAAATATTAGTGCTATCAACAATTTTTGTAATTATTTCACCATCCAAAAAACACTCAATTGATTTTAAATGAGTATTAGCATTTTTAGCCTCACCTTGAGGTCCAGATCTGTGCAGCAAAGGAATAATATTGTGACGCCTTACGCGAGAAGATCGTGGTTCCAATGGCTCAAGGTACCATCTTGATGTTCTGTCTTTCCCGATGTAAAATTCCCTTTGGAGCATATCCTGATGAGGTTCTAGTTTTAGTTAGTCTTGATCACTAACTTCTGAACGTATATCACTGTTTTTGGCACACTCACTGTCTTGTCTTTCTTCAACGTTGTCTTCATTTTTATTACCATCGGAGACTCCTATCACACTTTCATTGTCACTCTCAGTTTCGGCAAGCCAGGGTCGTAATTGTTCTCGTCCAAGCTCAGACATTGTTTACAGATAAATATAATAACAGTTTAAATATTTTTTTACACACAAAAAGACACAGAACCTATTTAAAACATCAAATACTAAAACTAGTTCATGTTTAGAAAATGAACTAAAGTAGAAAACAAGTACTTGTTTTCTACTTTACAAAAGTACCTTGTCAATTGTATATCATTGCTTACAGACAATAAAAATATTTTGATTTTATTTATTATATGCAAAACGAACTGTAATCATTTAAATTATGTACATTTGAGATTATTACAAATCTAACCCAGACCCCCACCCATACACATACAGTGGTATTGACCTACCTGCCCACCCATACACGTACAGTGGTATTGATACACTAACGTACGTGTATGGGTGGGCGAGTTAGTAAAAGTTTGCGTTAACAGTAACAGTTTGTGTCAATAGTCATAGTTTGAATAAATAGTTTTTGTAAAGAACACTAGTTTTTGTAAAGTGTAAAATGTACTCAGAGCCTTATGGTTAGCAATAAATAGCAACTATTGAATTTTTAAAAGCAATCAAATTAATTACAAATTTTGTTGTAGCTTCGAACAGTTTTGCATCAACTACGCCAATGAAAATCTGCAGCAGTTCTTTGTGCAGCACATCTTCAAGCTTGAACAAGAGGAGTACAACCTGGAGCACATCAACTGGCAGCACATAGAGTTTGTGGACAATCAAGATGCGCTGGACTTGATTGCCATAAAACAACTCAACATCATGGCACTGATAGACGAAGAGAGCAAGTTCCCTAAGGTTAGATCTCTCTTCTCTTGAGTGTATTAAAATAACTACAACAAAAATATTATTTGTATAAATGTAGCAAGATAAATCAATATCATGTCACGGTGGAACCTCCTTAACCTGGCACCTTTGGGACCTACTGCATGTCGGATTAAGGTGTTGTGACCGGCATTAGGAACAACTGAATTCTGCTATGCAGCGCTGGCTGTACCTCTAGACTGCAATTTACTACTACACACACACTCGATCCCTCCCCATCTTGCCCTCTCACTCCAACCTAATTTGTTTCATTGAAGTGCGATCCTGCAGGAGGGGCATTGTGATTCTTTGCTCTACGTGTGTGTAGCAAGTGGAATGTCATATATCATGCGGGTAAAAGTACAATTACCAATTGACTATACAAAGTTATACAAAATCGTAAATTGGGGAAAGTGTAAGATGCCCTACACATTTTCGAATTTCTTATATTAAAATAAAAACAAACTAAAATTAATTAATTAAAATCAAATTTACTAATTTATAGTAAAATTATGTAGTTTAAAATAAATGTTGATCAAGACCAGTACAGTGAGAGTCTGTTTTTTTAAATTTGGGATTAATCGGAGTAATAGTTTCATTATGGTTATTGTACCTAGATAGCTAAAATTCCCATCTTTGTGGTGATATATTTACATTTATAAACATTATTTTAATTAAATAACTACTTGAAATGTTTTAATAGCTTATTTTATTGAAATTTTAATTGAAAAAAATAAAAAAAAACTTTTGACCAAACCGCCTTAAAGAGGTTTCTAGACTATTGAGGCTTCTTTTAAATTTAAGCGTAGTTAAAAAATAACGAAATTTGAGACACAAAATCAACATTATTATTATTAGAAAATGAAGCTAAAGTTTTGCACATATAAAGCTACATATTGACAAATTATAAATTTAAATGAAGTTTTAAGTATAAGTGGGTGGGCAGGTATGGGTGGGCAGGAGGATCAATATCACGGTACATGTATGGGTGGGCAGGAGGATCAATACCACAGTACATGTATGGGTGGGCAGGAGGATCAATATCACGGTACATGTATGGGTGGGCAGGAGGATCAATATCACGGTACATGTATGGGTGGGCAGGAGGATCAATATCACGGTACATGTATGGGTGGGCAGGAGGATCAATACCACGGTACATGTATGGGTGGGCAGGAGGATCAATATCACAGTACATGTATGGGTGGGCAGGAGGATCAATACCACGATACATGTATGGGTGGGCAGGAGGATCAATACCACGGTACATGTATAGGTGGGCAGGAGGATCAATATCACGGTACATGTATGGGTGGGCAGGAGGATCAATATCACGGTACATGTATGGGTGGGCAGGAGGATCAATATCACGGTACATGTATGGGTGGGCAGGAGGATCAATACCACGGTACATGTATGGGTGGGCAGAAGGATCAATATCACGGTACATGTATGGGTGGGCAGGAGGATCGATATTACAGTACATGTATGGGTGGGTAGGAGGATCAATACCACGGTACATGTATGGGTGGGCAGGAGTATCAATACCACGGTACATGTATGGGTGGGCAGGAGGATCAATATCACGGTACATGTATGGGTGGGCAGGAGGATCAATATCACGGTACATGTATGGGTGGGCAGGAGGATCAATACCACGGTACATGTATGGGTGGGCAGGAGGATCAATATCACGGTACATGCATGGGTGGGCAGGAGGATCAATACCACAGTACATGTATGGGTGGGCAGGAGGATCAATATCACGGTACATGTATGGGTGGGCAGGAGGATCAATATCACGGTACATGTATGGGTGGGCAGGAGGATCAATATCACGGTACATGTATGGGTGGGCCGGAGGATCAATACCATGGTACATGTATGGGTGGGCAGGAGGATCAATATCACAGTACATGTATGGGTGGGCAGGAGGATCAATACCACGATACATGTATGGGTGGGCAGGAGGATCAATACCACGGTACATGTATAGGTGGGCAGGAGGATCAATATCACGGTACATGTATGGGTGGGCAGGAGGATCAATATCACGGTACATGTATGGGTGGGCAGGAGGATCAATACCACGGTACATGTATGGGTGGGCAGAAGGATCAATATCACGGTACATGTATGGGTGGGCAGGAGGATCGATATCACAGTACATGTATGGGTGGGTAGGAGGATCAATACCACGGTACATGTATGGGTGGGCAGGAAGATCAATACCATGGTACATGTATGGGTGGGCAGGAGGATCAATATCACGGTACATGTATGGGTGGGCAGGAGGATCAATATCACGGTACATGTATGGGTGGGCAGGAGGATCAATACCACGGTACATGTATGGGTGGGCAGGAGGATCAATATCACGGTACATGTATGGGTGGGCAGGAGGATCAATATCACGGTACATGTATGGGTGGGCAGGAGGATCAATACCACGGTACATGTATGGGTGGGCAGGAGGATCAATACCACGGTACATGTATGGGTGGGCAGGAGGATCAATACCACGGTACATGTATGGGTGGGCAGGAGGATCAATATCACGGTACATGTATGGGTGGGCAGGAGGATCAATATCACAGTACATGTATGGGTGGGCAGGAGGATCAATATCACGGTACATGTATAGGTGGGCAGGAGGATCAATATCACGGTACATGTATAGGTGGGCAGGAGGATCAATATCACGGTACATGTATAGGTGGGCAGGAGGATCAATATCACAGTACATGTATGGGTGGGCAGGAGGATCAATACCACGGTACATGTATAGGTGGGCAGGAGGATCAATATCACGGTACATGTATAGGTGGGCAGGAGGATCAATACCACAGTACATGTATGGGTGGGCAGGAGGATCAATACCACAGTACATGTATGGGTGGGCAGGAGGATCAATATCACAGTACATGTATGGGTGGGCAGGAGGATCAATACCACAGTACATGTATGGGTGGGCAGGAGGATCAATACCACGGTACATGTATAGGTGGGCAGGAGGATCAATATCACGGTACATGTATAGGTGGGCAGGAGGATCAATACCACAGTACATGTATGGGTGGGCAGGAGGATCAATACCACAGTACATGTATAGGTGGGCAGGAGGATCAATATCACGGTACATGTATAGGTGGGCAGGAGGATCAATATCACAGTACATGTATGGGTGGGCAGGAGGATCAATACCACAGTACATGTATGGGTGGGCAGGAGGATCAATATCACAGTACATGTATGGGTGGGCAGGAGGATCAATACCACAGTACATGTATGGGTGGGCAGGAGGATCAATACCACAGTACATGTATGGGTGGGCAGGAGGATCAATATCACAGTACATGTATGGGTGGGCAGGAGGATCAATACCACAGTACATGTATGGGTGGGCAGGAGGATCAATACCACGGTACATGTATAGGTGGGCAGGAGGATCAATATCACGGTACATGTATAGGTGGGCAGGAGGATCAATATCACAGTACATGTATGGGTGGGCAGGAGGATCAATACCACAGTACATGTATGGGTGGGCAGGAGGATCAATATCACAGTACATGTATGGGTGGGCAGGAGGATCAATACCACAGTACATGTATGGGTGGGCAGCAGGATCAATACCACGGTACATGTATAGGTGGGCAGGAGGATCAATACCACGGTACATGTATGGGTGGGCAGGAGGGTGTATAAAGCAATAGAAGTATAAATGTTCATTCATATAGAAGTAAATGTTAATACATAAAAAAAGATTAGTAGTTACAATAAATTGGAATTATAAAATTTTAAAATTTATCAATAGTAAGCCCTACTAAATGTAATTTAAACATTTATCCTACAAGTACTGTAGGGAAAATATATTTCTCTGTAAACAATTAATACTGAACCGTTGTGTTGTATGTTTTGTCTGTATTTGTTTTCCTTTGTGTTAGTGAACTTGACCTCTCATGTAAGTTTTCTGATACCCTATATAACCAAATAAACTAATTGCTGGCTCAGTACCCTTTAATCTAACCGTAAACCTTCTACATATTTATTATTGCAAGAAATTCTCACCATTCAGTTGGGGTTTTCCAGCTCTAAAAAAAATAAAAAAAAAAAAAAACATTGCATTACAGTACTGGATATAATGTATTGTTTGATTATAATTTTCTATCTATCTAAAAAACTTAAAAAAATAAACATCCAATGTTTTACATTTGTATGTAATTTAAGAAATATATAAGCCATTAGAATTAATTATATATATACATATACATAAAGGCAACACTTAGCAATCTTTTTGTATGTTTATTAAGATCGATTTCAGTCTCGTAAGACCATCTTCAGTTTTTTATAACCTTACTGTACAACTGAAGATGGTCTTACGAGACCAAAATCAATCTTAATAAACATTAAAAAAAGGATTGCTGTGTTACCTTTTTATATTTATATATATAAAATATTAAGCAATCTAATGGCTTCAAATGTCAAACAATAGAATTAATTGTTGCCTGAGTGCTAATAATACAATGAATATTCGATTCACAGGGCACAGATCAGACGATGTTGGCCAAACTACACAAAACACACGGAAGCCATCGCAACTATCTCAAGCCCAAGTCGGACATCAATACATCTTTCGGATTGAATCACTTTGCAGGAGTTGTATTTTATGACACTAGAGGTACATTAGTATAGACTATTTTTATTATCTGTTTATTATGGCAACAAATAAACCAACTTCAATTCCACAGTGAGTGTTAGGATATTGGGTTTTAAGTACGTAACATATAATAACTAATAAATTAGCTCTCTATCCTAATTAGTCTATTTAAGAGATATGTTATTCAAATATTATTAATTTATATACAGGGTCCGGCAGAAAAAACTCCCCGATTATAAAGTAACGTTAAGCAGACAAGAGATGGAGCAGAGTAGTGGGGGGCGCGTCCTTGAGTACCTGCATACTTGCCGTTTTCAGTGTGTTGTTGTTGAGGAACTGAGTCAAAGAGACTGTGGTGTCTGTGTAACATTGTGCCAAGCCCTTCTTCGAAACATGTGCCCAGAAGATGTTGTGATTTTTTTCATGACGATGCACACTTTCACCTTTCCAGAGCAGTGAACAACCAAAATTGCAGGTACTGGTCTGAACACAATCTCCAAAACATCCATCAATGACCGCTGAATAGCCCCAAAGTAATAGTATGGTGTGCTGTTTTTAATTCGTGAGTGATTGATCCATACTTTTTCAAAGGAAATGGTGGGATAACCGTAAATAGTGAATGGTGTTGCATTGCTCTGCGAGTTCCTCCAGCCTAAACTAAGGGATCTTTTTGATAACATTGTGAACATGTGGTTCCAAAAAAGATGGCGCTATAGCCCACACAGCACAGAAGTCACTAGCACTGGTGAAGGAAATGTTTCCTGTATACGTTATTTCTTAGTGTGGTGACATAAGTTGGCCACCACATTGTCGGACTTAATGCCCTGTAATTTTTTCTCTGGGGCTACTTAAAAGCCAAGTTTTACGAACATCATTGTTTTCATTAGCTTCTCTAATAGGGGAGGTTTTTCTGCTGGTCCCTGTACATATGAAAGTTAAAAATAATAACAAACAAGTAAGTCTTCCTAATTAAATATAAACAAATTAAAAGATTGCTTTAACATAATTATTGTACTGTAATGGAATTTCTCAGTTTATAGGCAACTAAATTAAAGTGCAATATTTAAATATGAATTACTCAAATGTTACCCTTTATTACCCTTTAGATACTGGAATAAAATACCACAGACTATCCTGAAAAACTAAACCATTTTTAAGGGTTTTGCAGACCTTTAGGGAAATGGCTGTATTTTGATAACGATATATTATATTTTCTTGAATTTTTTTATTTTATAGAACATAACATGGGTTTTCAGATTATATGAATTTCAGCTGGAAATGTGAGCAGGTAAATATTATATACGGTTATCACTCGTATTTTTAGTTACTGTATTAAACACATTGCATTATGAAACATTTCAGCCCGATATAAGATGGCTCCATCAAATATTTAATGCTAACTAGTTTATAAATCTTTAAAATATCAATAACTCATTCATAGTGATTACTTTTGTTTTATTTATCATTTAGCCTAATCTTTAATATCATACTAAAATAGTTTTTATCCTTTAATCTATATCTGGTAAGTACGTTGTTTTTCTGTTTTATTTTAGTTTAAATAATCCTTAAACAATTAACTACCTCCTGACCTAATGCAATTAGATCAGGACATGTAATGTTAACTAGCTATTAAAGAATACAAATGTTTGATTCAGTAAAAATTATTTTTCGCAGGTTTCCTGGAGAAGAACAGAGACTCGTTCAGTGCAGACTTGTTGCAATTGGTGACACTTTCCAGTAATAAATTCTTGAAGCTGCTGTTTGCTGAGGACATCGGGATGGGAGCTGAAACTCGCAAACGAACACCAACGCTCTCCACACAGTTCAAGAAGTCCCTCGATGCTCTTATGAAAACTCTGAGCTCCTGCCAACCTTTTTTTATTCGGTGTATCAAGCCAAATGAATTCAAAAAACCAATGGTAGGATATTCATTTTTTTAAGAAAATTAGACGATTATTGACATAGCTAAAATCTATAATTTCTGGTGACAGCGTTTTGCCCATGCTGTGATGTGGTATCCTCAGTGGTATCGCCGAGACTTTGGGTAAAATGTCTGGTTGTCTTGTGTATATAGCACCTTGACGTGGTTCTTACCGGAAAATATAGATTCTAGTTATGACTCTGGCTGCTTAAGCCTAAGATCTAAAATTATTGACATATTCGTAAAATGAATAGTCTAATCATTGTTATAATTTATTTGTTTGCAAATGTTCCAATTGTTTTAGTTATGTTCATTTTGATGTATAAGAAATTAAGAAACCTGCTCAAACACCTTCTATCATCAACAAAACTCATTGACCTTAGAGACGTTTTAGTAATATTCCACACTTAGTAATGTTTTGATGGTTCCATTAACCTATTCTAATTTTCCAGATGTTTGACCGAGGATTGTGTTGCCGGCAACTGCGGTATTCAGGAATGATGGAGACAATCCGGATCCGTAGGGCCGGTTATCCTATCCGACATACCTTCAAAGAGTTTGTGGAGCGGTACAGGTTTCTTATACCCGGTGTTCCACCTGCCCACAAGGTAATCAATTGTGTTCTTTCAGTTTTTAAAAGTATATTATTCCTTAAGTTGAATTAAATTTTAAAAAAAGGAAAATAGTTTACTAACTTTATCATAACACATACATTACTTGTAGTCTAATTCTGAGAAATTCAATTCTGGTACAGTACACAAGAAAATCTAGCCAATACATTAACTTCTAACGGTCATAATGAAATGTGAGCCAATGCATAATGAAATGAAGTGAAAATCTTTTTATATACAGAAAAGAATGTAACAAATGGTTAGGGTAGAATACATTGCCTCTCTTGTCTAACTAATAACCATTACAATTGCTGAATTAACAATTAATTGCGTTTTTAACCTAAAAAGTTACATACAAATTCGATATTTAATATTGAAAATAATTAAATAATTATTGTTCTTTTAACAATTGGTATAATATTTGACAAAATTTCTTAAATAAATTTACTGTTATTGTCTTTTTACAATATTGGACTAACGTCAACAAGGAAAATAGTTACAAAAGCCTTGGGCATTAATTTGACTTGTTTAATGCAGTCATAGCAGTTAATACTGGAAAGAATATTTGCAGTGATTCAATACAATAAGAAAGGCTTAAATATACAATAGAATTGACTAAGATTGTGAAGAATGCAAAGTGATTCAAAATTAGTATGATCTTGGTTAAAATTAAATATGCCTTTATTAAGGGGTGAAGTTAGGACTGTAAAAGTCCTCTCTAACACAAAACGTTAAACACAAAGCCACATAAGGCAGAATGTGGGTCTTATTTCCTAAATGTTCACTGGGCTGAGACATTTGCCTCTTTGAATATTCATCATCATCCGTTGACGCTTCCGTTTTGTCTTCCTACAGAGCCTCCTTCATTTTGTCTATCCCTCCAGGTTTCCTCTTCCACCACTTGCTTTTTCTGCATTCCCCTTCTCTCTACATATTTCCACACCTCACCTTCTTCTTGGTCTTCCTCTTCTCCAGAGCTATCCTCGGTAATCTATTATTTCCAATCCTCTTCAAATGCTCCATCCTTCTTTTTTCCATTGTCTCGTGTAGTGGTATCATTTTCAAACTTTGTCTGGTAATTTCGTTCTTTATTCTATCACTTCTGCTAATCTTCTGTATTCGTCTTTAAATTATTTACCTACATTAAGGTACTACTTGTATGTTAAGGTAAACAAATTTTTAGTATTATTATCAATAAATAAATATTCATTTAACCACTACTAAAATGTTAACCATACGTGAATTCATTAAGCAAAATGTCTGTAGACTGAATGCCGCTCAGCAACAGCCAAGATATGTGCCTCTGTGTTAGGTCGGTCTGACTATCAGCTTGGCAACACTAAAGTGTTCCTCAAAGACGCTCATGACCTGTTCCTGGAACAGGAGCGGGACCGAGTGCTAACCAGGAATATTATTGTGCTCCAAAGATCCATTCGAGGCTGGGTCTACCGAAGAAGGTAGGTTGTTATTACTTGATGTTAAAGAATTGCCATGACTCTCAGATAATCATGATCATGGTTCCCACTCCAACATTTGTTTATAAGCTGGAAAGTCATTTGTTAAATCTCAGTGATCAATGATGATGTTAAGGAATTGTCATGACCACAGTGTTGGTGAAAAAGTCTGGTGATATTATAAATAGCGTCTTGAGACCAGCGTTAGTGAGAAATTTAAATCCTAGTTATAAAATTGGCTGCTTAATATCTAAGCTTAGCCAATTACTTAATACTGGAAAGAAATGAGACAAAGGGAGTCTGACTGTTGAAAAATACAAATTGATTATTATTACTGTTTAGTATCCAAGCTCCAGACAATCTCCTCTAATTTTGGTTTCATTAGTTATTAGTAGTATCTGTAAACATTTGAGTTAAATATTATCCATTTTTTATTGAAATCATTTTCACACAATCCATCTATCTAAGAGTTCATCCATACAGGACCCATAGCTTTGACAAACAGACACTGTCTCAAACACTGATTGTAACATAAACACGTCAGACCTTTACTACGTTATCTCTGAGTATGCGCAATAAAGAAAATATTATATTCAGTTCTGACAAAAAAGCATAAAATAATTTCTAAAATATTTAAATGAACAAACACAATTTAAACTAGTAAAAATCTGGTTTAGTTGTTACATGCAGTGTTAACTGTGTCATAACCAGACCTGAGATATTCGGCATCTCCAACATCCATCCCAGTAGGTCGAGTCTTTTTTGGTGTAGGTTACTAATTGATTAGGTCATAATTTGAGTAGAATATAACTTATAATTTTCCATCTGTTTATATTTCAGATTTGTTGTCTTTAATTTGTAATCTTTTACTGTTTATTAATTTATAGTATTACCGTATTGATTTAGCACTTGATTTTAAAAACGTTTCCTCTTTAAGTTTATGTTTTTAATACACAATGGGCTGCAAGATGAAAATGTGTTCAATAAAGAAACCCTTTTATGTAGTGCAGGTTATTGACGTAGATACTTTAGTTGTACAGTGTATGATGGTGGTAACTGTGTTGTTGGAAGTTATTTGTTAGCATTGGATTGTTCGTGATTAGTAGATAATATTTGAAGATTTCCAATACTTCAAGTGTTTTAAGGTACAAACACAACATTTTGACAGATATAACAAACTCCTGTCATTTTCAGTAGTTATGTACTACCATAGCCAACATTTAAATCTTGTTTTTTTCCTTAACCCGTACTAATTCAAGAAAACGCTAAAAAACTACATGCTTAAATACTGCGGTTGATTGTTAAGAACACTTAAGATAATCTTACAGATAACATTTGACGGACTTTCATGTGTCACATTTCTTTATAAACCTTAATATGATTATATTGCTATTGATAGTTTAAAAACCAAAAAAATCAAACTGTAAAATTAATTTGTTTGGTCTTGCAGATTTTTGCGAATGAAGGCAGCAGCCATGATCATTCAAAAGTATTGGCAAGGATGGGCTCAACGACAACGCTACCAACGAATGAGGGTGGGCTACATGCGACTGCAGGCACTGGTGAGATCTCGGGTCCTCTCTCACAGGTTCCGACATTTGCGTGGTCACATCGTTGGGCTGCAAGCACGCAGTAGAGGTTACTTGGTGCGGCGCATGTACGCCCACAAGATGTGGGCCATAGTCAAGATTCAGTCCCACGTCCGTAGGATCATTGCCCAGAGGAAGTTCAATAAGCTGAAGGTAATTTAGACTTGATAATAACTATAATAATTATTTAGTTCTTGTGACACGCAGATATTTTAGAGATTTAAGCAGCTAAAATCAGCTAATCTGCATGTAGTGCATTTGATATCTAACCTCTACTGAAAACTAACACTTAAAATCTCTTATTATTAACAATTATTTGCAAACAAATCATAGCAAATAATGTGAAACTTTGAAAGTATTAACAGTAACATTATGATAAGGAATAAGGTTAAACATCGTTAAAAATTAAATGGACCAGTAACACTAAAATTAA